>JAOBAT010131374.1:0-12372 GCA_026413305.1 Hydrozoanthus tunicans | reverse complement strand
TAATAATAATAATAATAATAATAATAATAATAATAATAATAATAATGATAATAATAATAATAATAATAATAATAATATTAATAATGATAATAGTTGTTATTATTATTAGAAATGGAGGCTACGATATCAATATTCCCCAAGTCCTAGAAGAGCTCCGCTTTGTAGTAACGCAACCTCTGATGGACGCCAACAGTGCTCTCATTCTGAACGCCGGAGTTCATTTACTGAAAAGCGTCAGCTTTCATGTTTATCAGAAGATCATCAAAGGATTTGTTAAAGTGTTGAAACAGAATTACAAGGGACACGTGATTTGGAAAACCACGACTTCTATCGGAGACCAACAGAGTTTGTACTGCGGCTGCGCACGGCGCTTTCATACAGAACAGGTGGGGATCGGTCAACTGCGCATGCTCTGTCTGCCTTTGTCAAATTAATTTTATAGCTAGAAGTTTCTAAATGAAAAGAATTGCTGAAACATTTGGAAAACGAATTTAGTAGCAAGGCCGTGTTACTTAATTCATTTTAAGTTTTTCCAGTTTAAAATGTTGTGGGAGCCTTTTGCTTGATGAACGGAGAAATTGCTTTGGACTGGTAAGTTTTCCCAAACGCCATACAGTCCATAGGCAAGTAGTCTAGAATATTAAGGTGTTTGTTGTTCGAAGTTTCTTCTTCGTTCTGGAGCTGAAAACCCTGCCAAATTGTTTTAAAACTTTCTTTAAAACGCGGATAGGGCGTTCTTTCTCTGTCCAGTCTCTAGCAGCCTTGTTTTCGAAGTCGAGGCTCAAGAACACAAGCCCAAAATTCGCACCGCGTATAATCGTACCGCGCATGCTCGGGAACGAGATTAGTTTCGCTGTTTCTGCGTCGCAAGCTCTTGAAATCTTTTGTTGGACCACGCGGTGAGCTTTTGTTTTAAAGTTCTTAGTTTTGCAACTGATATAGCATAATGGGACCATTAGTTTGTTCTCTTTTGGTTTTCGCTTTTGTGAGCAGAACGGCTTGGTCTTTGGTGCTTACTGTTGGTTGATTTTTCTGTGGATGTTTGGAAAAGTGGTACGGATATAAAACCGACTACAACCAGCGAAAACAGAAAGCAAGACCGTAGTAAGGGGCCGAGACCCTAGTTCTCCCGAATTCTATCGAGCCAGTCGCTAGTCGGCCTGTATAGCGGGCCGTACGGTAAAAGATCCCTGTACCTCAAGCTGAACTAGTACAAATAAAGATCTAAGCGTTAACAATTCAACATGAATTGTTACAATAGCATACGGCTGTACTGAGTTGGCCTACGTCAACAGAAAAATGACACAAAGTTAGTTAAAGTCATATTTATAGTAATGTTTTTTTATTTTTTTCGTCAGCGGATCAAGTTGTTTAACGCGTATGCCGCAAGGAGAATGTGCAGGGCAGGCTTTACCGTACTTGACGTGTACCCCCTGACTGCCTCCTACCCTGGGGGGACAAGCGACGGAGTTCATTTTAAAGACAGCGTCTTTTCTGCAGCCGAGGATTTGCTAGAGAGCTATTTTCAGACCTAGTATTAACTCGATCGAGATCTCTAAGTTGCCGCCTTTTAATATCTTTAATCGTTTTAGAGTTGTCGGTTGTCGGTCCCCGGTCTTCTAGACTGAAGCCAAACCGGTGTCTGTGCGTTGGAAGACTTTTTATTGGCCTTTTTTATAATATTACGGAGACTGAAGGCTTTTTGTATAGAATAGGTTCAATTAAAAAGCCAGGCAATTGTCACCTTGAGTTGTCGCCGACCTCCGAAGAGACATGACGACGAGTTTCGACGAAACATGCGTTTTGCTAACGAGCGAAAATTAATAGTAGTTGAAAATTTGGCCGAAAACGCTAAATTTGCTGAAATTTCGACGTAGTTTCTTGTATATAAGAAGTTGTTACGAATAGTTAGTTTTGAGTGGTTATGAATTTCATTGCTTTTATAGGAGAAGTTGAACCGCGTCCTGGTTCAAAATTTTAATTTTGACAGGTGTTACACATGCTATATGGGAGGAGCTATTAATTTGGTAACCGCGCGATTAACGTTTCCAGTTCATGACTATGTGTCTAATTGGAGTACCTGCAATACTTGCCCTTTATTAATTTTGGTCTTCGTAGCCTTGCAAAACTTGATCGAGCCGAAAAACTACTATAGAACTTTGCATTGATGACGTTGATGATGATTGGGGTGATCATGATAATGGCTTATTGAGAAGGGCTGAACCTTAAAACAATAAACAAACAAACAAACTTTACACTGTGAACGTCGATATTTTTGAATTGGTAGAGAATGCCAATTAACCACGTAACTTTTTGTTTCAGCAAGATCGAGGCATGCTTTGTAAATTTGATCAAATCAAAATTAAAAACAGAGCCCCATGTGACCTGCAAGAAATTTTAATCCTTTATTAAGAAATTTGTGACAAATGGCAGTGAACCGTATTTTGATTCCGATTTTTGCATGATGAACGGAAGTTTGTAGTGCAGGCCTGTAGTCAGGAGAAAATATATTTATATTTTCATTCCTAATTCTTTATTTGCCGTTTTTTACATTAAAGGAAACACTAATTCAATATTATTACATAAAAGTTTAAAAGAAAATGGCTAGAAAGGTGGCTAAGCTTGGTTCTTGTACAGGGCAAGTCAAATGATTTGCTTAACCTGGTGCTGCATCTGAGAATCTGGTTATTTAGTATGAAAATATCTTGAAAACTTATGGAACTGTTGTTGTTTCTAACTAGAAACAAGAATTGAGAATTTGTAACGTTCATATATCTTCGAGTTTCAGCAAGTATAGGTTTAAAAAAAAACCGAGGCCGTTGGAGGCTATCTTGCTGTGCATGCCCTAACCGCGAGCGAACTCAGGTAGGGGGTGGAGTGATTGCATCCCCGAAAAGTTTGTGAAATTGTTATTCTTAGAATCGCTAGCTTAAAGTGCACTTAACTTATAAGTTAAATCAGTGCATGTATATTCCATACGTAAAAAAACTCGTTTGGAGATGCGGAAAAACGCCGAAATGAAAAATCATGAAGAAACACCGACGAGCCATGAACTTAAAGAAGGACTTTTTCGACTTTAACACAGAAATCTTTGCTTTGAAATATATTGCCGGCCGTTGGTGAGACATAGAACCTAATGGAGGCAAAACGATTGCTTTGTCGTCAAAATTGATAACATGTTGCATGGTTTGCTTATGAAACTGCTTTATGAAAACCTTTGCAATGCTTTTTTGCCAAAAAATATATTTTTCACAATTTTTGCCGAGGGAAGTTCCTCAATTCGCCTCAAGGCGGTTTTTTACGGGTTTGTAAGCGGTTGATTGCTTTGTTTCAGTGTTAACAGAAGGGACGTATTGAAACCTGCTACGGAATGACACCGTACCTGCTTGGGTGGTAATGAACGTCAGGTGAACTGGCGATGCTTAATTTTAAACAGCTATTTTTTTCGTCGAATGCATTGTATGGAGATCAGGCGGAAGACACGCTCCTAAGCCGAACTCAAGTTCTTCACATTCTGGTGTTTGTTACTGCTGTACCCGATCCGATGGAAGTCAAACATGCGTTTGAGTCCGATTTCACTTGAGATCTTAACTCGAAGTGCAATGAAGTAGTCCGCTGAATTATAAATAACTTTTAGTTCCAATGAAAGAAAACGTCATAGAACTCAATAAAGAAACTGAAAATTGCTTAATATTGAAAAAGCAAGGGCGAACGCTCTTGATTTGAATCAAAGGTAAGTCTTTTATAGCAATCAACTGAGATTGTAAAGATACTAGGCCTAGTTCGTCAAGCTTTTCGAATATTTTAGAAGGCTAAAATCTTGTATTCGATTCTATGAACGACTGTTTCATCTTATAATCCAATTTGTAGTTGAGGCGGTACATCTGGCATGACAACCAAAATCTAAAGGAAACCAAATGTGTTTTAGGTCTATTTGTTTGAAAAAGTGGTCAAAGGATCGCCTATATAATCAAGAGATAACTTTTACTGTTCGTTGTTAATTTATAAATATGCTGCAGTTTGCCAGAACAATAAATTTATACAATTACCAAGATGTTGAATACTCTAACGGCAAAATAACCTTCCAACTCTCGGAAAGCACGGACAAGAAAAACTGGCTGGGCTATTGAAAACAACAAGCACAGTTTAGAAAAAAAAACACCAAAATGTGTGTCATGCACTCTCCGACCAGGGGTTAGTTGGCTGTAACTGGTGGCTAGACAGAATCTGGGCCAGAATCTGTGCTGTGTGACAGAAGCTCAAGAGGAGGAAACCTTTTTTGCTCGTTTGCGTATGAAAAGTGTTGAATCATCTCTTTGATTTGCCTCTTTCAGAATGTAGGTTTTTGTTTTTCGCAGATAACTGTAATATTGGCCAAAGATTGAATGGGAGGAAGAAACGAGTCTTATCAAATTTCAAAGCTTCGATTGCAGAACAAAAAAAAACAGGATTCGGCTTTGTTGTTTTGTTGCATTGTGTCAATTTTTTCCAAATTTGTTTTGTCTTTGCTTTGAAGTTTTAGACACATTATAGTTTTATGCATCAGTTTTTATAAAGTACATAGTAATTTTGTTAATCATACAATGAATATAGACGGTTAAAAATTCCTGTATCAACACAAGAGATTTTGCAGTATTTCTAGTTTAACGTCTCGTCTGTTCTCCTAAAACTGACTTTTATTCCATCATCGCTTTAACAACCAACCTGTAAAAGCTGTACTTGTCAGAGTGTTTTCGAATACGAGATGATAAAGATTCAAGTATTTTAATGTTTTTAAAAAACAGAAACCTAAGTTGTGTGGTGTACTATAACTAATGGCTAACATGTGGCATTGACGACCCGGTCTTCTATGGAGGACAATCATCTGACAATCGCCCACAGCAATGCCTGTTTATGCAAGGCCAATTGCTTGTCAAAGAAATGTGGCCGTTTTAGCAGTTCTTCTATCATTGATTTCATCTGCCTCCACAAACCATAAAACGAAAATTGCTAAAGATTTGAAAAAAGACATTGTCCAGTTTAAAAGTACTTGGTGCAAAGTGCGAACTGCAAGGTATAACTGGAGAACAATTTTGGCTCCATGCGGACCGCGTATTGCTTGGAATAATAGAAACTGTTGGAATGGCAATTTGCATACGGATGCAAGACAATCTCACATTAAGAATTTGCAAGTCAAACCTGTCGGATTCTTCAGTAGGTTCTTTATACAAACTGTTTCGCTTAATGGCAAAAGAAAATCCTTTGGTGGCGATGCCTGGAGAGTAGATATACGTGGCCCCTCAAACATGGCGGCTGAGGTCTTTGACAGAATGGATGGTACATATGAAGTTGTGTTTTTGGCAATGAAACCTGGACACTATGAAGCCACTATCGTGCTTGACTATTCACTATGCAATGGGATGAAGGATCCGCCTTTTGATTGGTTCAGAAAAGGTTGGTGACTCGTCTACACCTAATAACTCAGTAATAGTGTCCGAGAAAAAACTCATTTCTTGTGAAGAGGTAACCATTTTAATTTTATCTATTTTGAAATCACTTGCAATTGCTTTGATTTGTTTTGTTCCCAATTATGTAACTTTAGCATTAATCTTTGTAATCGCCTTATTTTGAGACTGTAAGTGAACTCTTTTGAGCTTGTAACCGCACTCTTTTAACAGCCAATCACAGTACAGGGGAGGCTACAATAGTCAATCAGCTCTAGGAAACTATAACTGCAAAAGGTATCAGTGAACACGTAAGTGCAGAGGTAACAACTTAAGGCTGGGCAGTTCAGCACTGAAATGCAGATTTTTAATAAGGCGATGCTGAATGTGAGCGAGTATCAATGATATTGCATAATTGTAATTTGTTACTGGACCATGGTTCTACTTTACGGTTTGTTTGGGCGGGCAGTGTATCGAAAACCGACGAAGAACCGTGAAATCACACTTTGTAGAAAAAAACAGCGAATCTTTCTTTTTCTAACACTTCTAGTACCTTACAGGTTTCCTTAAAAAGATTTTTTTACATTATCCATTTGCACTCGAAGCTTGATCTTTTAACAAACCACACATTATTTGTTTTCTTGACTGGTTTGACTATCGAAAGGAGAGACAGGAAGCAAATTAAGCGACCGTTTCATTTCCAACAGGATGCCGACACGGATCGTTTCAACCGCAAGGAAGTTTGGGAAATCGAGTTCACGACTTTCAGCAACAAACTCTGGAGAAGTTACAATTTCTTGTACCAAACCCCCTTCCAGGAAAGTGTGCTTATCTAGGTGAGCAAACAGTAAGACACAATGCCCTTTGTCACGCTGTGACTTGTGACTTTACGAGCATAGTTTGCGATTTATTAATATAAAACTGCTTGGCTTAAAGTTTGTTTTTCGCCTTCTTTTACCGGTTTAACGTTTCTAAAGTATTTTTTCTCGAGCTTTAACCAGCCATCTCCTAGCAATGGTACTACAGCTTTCACTAAACATCTCGAAAGTTAAAAATTGCGATGAACAGAAGTCTAGTTCATCGAGGTTTTTGAACTTTGGATTTTTTCTTTTACTAAGAGTAAGGCCACCGAAATGGTAACGATCAGACAATTTTAACTGGAGTTTTTCAAAAATAAGAGTTGCTGATACAACATATACAGATTCGAGTGAGGCCTTACCACTGGTTATGGGAAATAATCCAAGTTTATCTGATCTACAGCATCAACAAAGAACCCAATAAACATCTGACCTCGATGAGTTTCCTTTTCTTTCCTTTGTGTGGGTTTATGGGGTTCGTTGTCGATGCTGTAGATCGGCGAAAATGGGGTTATTCCCCGTTTCCAAAGGCGAAGACTCACTCGAACATGCATCTTGTATTTAAACATATGCCACTCAAGGACAACGTTTTTTGGTTAGGAGTTACTGAAATCAATGTTTTTTATACATTAAGACTCGATTCCTGGCTTTGCAAACAGTTTACAAAGTGGTCTTATTTAATAGAGCTAGAAAGGTTCAAGGCTGTTGGCCAAGCCGCTTGCAAGGAGAGATGTCACCTGCTCTGGGACGGCTACGGAGCTTGGAATGGTACCGGCGAATGGGAACCCTACCAGCGTAGTACGTGTTACAAACACTTTCAATGATGATTTAATCGACTGTTTTCTCTTCCTAAAACAAATGATTTCAAATGTATTGATCATTTATCAAGTTATTGCGTTTCTATCATTCTGATTGGTTCACTCAATGTCGTCAGCTCATATACAGAATTTACCATATATGGAAACTGACTGTTTAATGTTACAAAGCTAAAAAAGAGTTCTCAATACTTTTTGCTGTCATTTTCAAGTACCGATAAGTTTTGAAAAATCAAGAAGTTTGATAAAACAACTATTCCATGGTATGAGATGATTTATAGCTATTCATACCCATGCGCAGTACTCTTGGAAGAATTGTTAAATATTTTAAAAGTTGCACCATTTATGTTTTTATGCTTGGAAAAATGAATGAGTACTGTTTAAAAGAGTGCAATTACAAGCAAAATCACGGGGTCAGAGAGAAAAAGCAAAATCCAAAGTTTTTCCTGAACGCACACGTAGCGAGAAAAGCAACATGCGCTCAGTCCCGAGAATGACGTCACTCTGTCCCAGGGCCTATTTTGCCAACAAGCAAAATAAAGAAAAGATCATGTGCCCTGATTGGAAAAACAACTAAACCCTCTTCTTTTTAAACATCAAAACACAAAGCAAGGTTTTTATTCGTGTGATATATACACTTTAAGATGTCAATGGTCGTCCTGTTGTCTTCTAGTTTGTTGATCTCTTTCTCATTCGATCAACCTTTTAAGACTTGAAGGCCAAAGTTTGCCGCGAAAACTTAAAAAGCGAGCGTTAGACCTTTATTAATAGTATTGCAGAAGGTAATAATAATTTTGTCATTTCAATCAATTAGTTGATTAAGCTGTTATTTTTTCTTCCAGATCTCCCGTGGCGCCGTACAGGTCAAGTTTCTGGTCACGCCAGGGGTCGCGGAGTGTTATGGATCTACGGCGACTCGATTAACAGGTACTTCTTCCAGTCACTTACAAGGCGCCCCTTGTGTAATCACGTGTTTCGTGCGTGCTACCACACGATGGCGTGGGTATACGTGCTAACACAAACTGCAAACGAGGAAATGAGTCTGCGAAATGGTGGCAAGAACCTTGATATTTCTCGAATATTAGAAGAGCTGCGCGTAGTCGTATCGCGTTCGGATATGGACAAGAACAGTGCTATTGTGCTAAATGCTGGTGTGCACCTCCTGAAGAGTACGACTTTTTATTATTACCAGAAGATTATTAACGGATTTATAGAGGTGTTGAGGAATTACTACAGAGGAACAGTGATATGGAAGACTTCTACGTCGATTCACGACCAGAGGGAGCTATATAGTGGCTGCTTTCGAAGGTTCCACACTGAGCAGGTAGGCAAAAGTAACAGTCTAATGTAAGTTCCCCAAAAGGGTTTTTCAGTGCCGTGACTAAAACCCCGATAAAATCAAAATCCTAACAAGCCGAGAGACCAGTTAGAAGCCTTACTGATGAACTTGGGACCATGGATTTGGTATTTAGTTTTTCAAATGCTCAGCAACATCGCATCCAATTGCCTTAACTAAAACATAAATACTTTAAGCTTCAGTAGAAGCAACAGGTCAACAGGCAACTGACGATGCGTCTAGAATGATATTAAAATAATTCTCAAAGCCGATTGAATTTCTGTTCCACAGAGAGCCCAGTTGTTTAATGCATACTCTCGCGCAGCATTCTGCAATGCGGGCTACCTCGTACTCGACGTGTATCCACTGTCGGCCTCGTACCCAGGAGGTACTCTGGACGGAGTGCATTACAACGATTCTGTCTTCTACCCTGTGGAGGAACTCCTTGAACAATATTTCAGATCCTGAAATTGCTTCCTTATCAACGATGGGGAATATTTCTGTCCGTAGAGCTTTCCATCCAATGGGTTCTATGGACGGAGTGCATTACAACGATTCTGTCTTCTACCCTGTGGAGGAACTCCTTGAACATTATTTTAGGTCCTAAGATTGCCTCCTTATCAACAATGGACAATATTTTTGTCCACAAAGCCTCCCATCCAATGGACGGTGTTCATTACGAGTCTTTCTCTCACCCTGTGGAGGAACTCCTTGAATAATACTTCAGATCCTAAAATTGCTTCCTTATTGGCGATGGAGAGTATTCCTGTCCACAGAGCTTCTTATCCAATGGGTTCTTTTGACGGCGTGCATTACAACGGTTCCATTAGCCCTATCAAAAGAACAACTCTTCGAACAATATTTGAGGTCCTACAACCCTTTCAGGCGAGAAGAAACTCTCTTGTCCGCAGGGCTTCAGGCTAATAAAACGATGATTTGCAACGAATTTTTTTATGCTTTGACCAACACTCTGGATCGCATCTGTTTATACTAGGGGATCAACGTTTTTTCATAAGTTTACTTTTTCAAGAATTAGAGAGGACACTTTCAATCGTGAACTAAAACATTTTCCTTATAAACTGCAAACTCCTTTATTTTATAAATTTCCCGTTTTCCTTGCCAGCAATCTAGCAAAGCCGCGGGATTGTTGTTAGCAACTCCACCACAATACAAAAGATTGGACTATCTTGATCAGATCCAACGTCTTCTTTATAATGTCACTGTAGAACGACTCAGCTTACATTCGGCATTAAAGTTTTCTTCCTGAACTTTCATCCAGTTTAAGCCATTGCTGACTGGAGTATCTTTTTCTGAAATTCCTCTGACTGCACTTGCTCTAAAGTTAACAACGAAAGTCCAAGCTGATCTTCCTGGGATGGAAATAATTGTAAGATGACATTAGTTATTGAGTTTCTGATCAATTATCGATGCCCTTAAAAGAGAGCTATGCTTTAAGCGTGCTTTTTGGCGACATTTGGTAATATTTTTGACGAAATCTCCGCCCATAGTTTGAAATTTGGAAAACACGATCATACAAACATTAACTGAATGAAAAAGAAGCAATTTGAAAATTAATTTTGAAGTTAAAATTTGACAGAAAATTGTCAAAATCGTCCCCAAACCAGAGCTGCACTTGTACCTGGTAAGGAGGGCGGTTTGCTGATTGTACTCAACATTTTTTCTCATTTGACAACCTATTTCGACTCCCTCACCAACCATCAAAAATGTAATGTATAACTCCCCCTTGAAATATCTTTAGGAATGTAAAATCTAATTCTGTCCTTATACACTTGAAAAGGGTTAGGCTATTCTTCAGTAGAACTAAGGTAGACAAAAATGTGGAACTGGCACTCTAGAGAAACTGCTTAGACTAAACAATGCTTACTTTAAAAACTGTGATAACGCAACAGCCCTTTTACTTGAAATAAAAGTTCTTTTTGGAACCTTTTTTTAATTAGCAGATTACATAATCTTTTGTTTAGGTCCATGGCATGAGAAATATGACTGAAACAGAATTCAAAAAAGTTTACCTGATCAAATGGCTGAGCCATCTGCCGTAGAAATCGTTTGCCAACCTAAAAACAGAAAAAAAACTGACTCAAAATTTGATTTTAAAAGCGGCCGGTTTGTGAAAACGGTCAACAAAAGCAAAGGCGGAGTAAAAACTTCCATTAATTAAGAGCAATAATAACAATATAAAATAAAAATTATTATTATTAAAACAATAATAATAATAATAATAATAATAATAATAATAATGATGATAACAATAATAATGATAATAATAATATAATCGTTACAGAATGTACGTTGCTTGTTCCAAAGCAAAATCGTCTGGAGACAGGATGTGAAAGTGTCTGTTCGTAAACCTCACGTAACCCGCTCAGATCAAATTAAAAACTCTAAACAACACATTCTTGGTCAACAATAAAGGGCTTTGTTTCACGAACTTCCAAGATCTTGCTCCAATTTGTGAGTGGAAAAAACAGGCTGGTCTGTTAGATGGACCTTATGACTTGATCACTTAGTTAGTTTCGCACTATGCTGAAGCCTGGATTTTATAAAGAATGACATCACCAACAACCTTTTTTAATTCTCGCGGCAGAGGCGAGGAAACTCTTAGGGCAAAAAATTGCTGGTGGTGGAATTAACCTTTTAATTTGGATGTTTTACATCTAGAGCCGTTCATAGATACAACAAATAAAAAAAATTAAAATTCGAACCTATACCTCACATTATTTGGAAAAAGGAGTAGGGAGGATTATACAAGTAAACTGATAGTAAACACACCTGGACAGCCTCGTCGGTTGATAAGTTACACATTGTGTCCTTGAGATACTCCTGGTGTGAGACGAACACAGAATATCATAAGTGAATTCTACTAAACGGTAACCTTATGCTGCTCGAAAGAAAGTTTTCCAAGTGTAATAAACAACTGTGACAGATCAAACTGATATAGTGATTTTGAACTCGAATCAATTGACGAAAGCGAATTCTTACATTTCTTTCGAATATATAAAAAAGATAAGCAGAAAAGAAGATCCATTTCAACTTACCTAACAAATTGGTAATTACAATAACTAAGCATCTGCTTTTTACAAGAACTGCTCACCTGAATCCATTTTGGTAACTTTCCTCGCTTGTCAACCTTGGAGAATCTCTAAAATGAATGAAAACCGCGAAGTTTAAGACCATGTTTAGGTAACAACAATTAAGCATATTTCCAAAATTACGCAAAAGATTGCACCTGTATATTAACCCGTGACTCTTTGCGTGTAAACGTCAAAAATTGCCACACAAAAACGCATTGTGAGAATCTGTAAACTGACCTCAATGTTTACACACAGTGTTGTTAGTACAAGGAAGAGTTCTAATAACTATTACCTTGTCCAAGCTACTTTAAGCAGGGTAGGGCTCGCAATGCATTGTGGTAAAATGAACAACCGCCATCTTTTTTGGAATAATTCATTAATTTGGAAGGTTTGCCTCCCTGTCTGCCTCCTGTAATGGATACCTTAACCTTTTTATTCCACTTTATCCAAACCACATTTTCTCTGCGTAGAAAGCGCCATCATGCTTTATTGAAATATGTTTGGCCGCCAAACATAACAGAAAAATGTCTTTTTGCTCGGGTGAATCGATATTGGCTGCTTTTGGGACCAATTCGAAAAAAAATGGCGGTTGTACATTTTACAACAATGCATTGCGAACTTTACACCGCTAAAAGAAACTCGGGCAAGGAAACAGTTTGCAACTCTTCCTTGTACTAACAACACTGTGTTGGTAAAATCATAGTTAATATATACGGACTGTTATGGAAACCATTGTTGTATGTCTTTGTTTGACTTTTTCCTTTGTTTTCTAGTCTTGACCATGCACAAAACGTGCACAAATAACAAAAGGTTTTGAAATGCAAATCAACAAGTAGCCAATCAAAACAT
>JAOBAT010131363.1:0-12373 GCA_026413305.1 Hydrozoanthus tunicans | reverse complement strand
TTTACACAGGCAGTCTGATCATCCCCACATGGATGACAGGCAGTGCAAAAAATTCCAGTCTAGTGTAAAATGGGTCATTAACACTTGTGGGTTTTTATGAAAATCAGACATACCAGGCCCTCTGCTTCTTTGGTCATGCCACACCTGTTGGATGGTAATTATTTATGGGATGACCCCCCTTTAAACAAGTAATTTTTTTACATGCCCCCCCTTTTTTTGTCTTTTTTTTGGGATGACCCCCCCAAATTTCACCGGCCCCCCTACCCATAAAAAATGAGTGGTCCCTTAAATGTAAATTCTTATGCTCTGCCTTTTGTAAATGCTGACATCACTAAAAAGTTAGGAAAGAAACATGTATGTCTTAAACAAGTTAAAAAAAAGAACTACTTTACACGGTGTAGATATCCTCTGGTAAATCCTAGGCTCCCAGGGTGATTTTACAATCCTTGTCCCCAGTCTCGGCCATTTGCCCGCCTTCTTGGTTTTTTGAGAAATTGAGAAAAGCTTGGGAACCAGAGTGCAAATCTTGGAGTTGGAATTACATAAAAACATGGGAAAAAAGGGATAAAGGGTGGGGACTTTGACAATCTTCACCTCCCCCATGGCCGGGACTTTGACACTTGGGATTGCCCGTGATGTCAAAATTCCCCCGGGTAGCCCATCCTCTCCCCCGGGGGGAAGACATTGATAGGTACGTTATATATCGGACTAGGAATGGACAAACTGTGTGTTAAAATACATTTTATTTTACTCACCGGGGCACATGTTTCACTTTGTATGGTACAAGAACAACTTTTGATCCTTCAAGTACAATATTGCTATTTATCTTCATCGACAGTTGACGGAAGTTTAAGTTAATATAATGAAATATCAACTGCAGAAGGTTCTGCACCAGGTGACCGATCGGTGATTCACTTCGAGCCGGCCAGCGGCTGTACAAGAAATGACGTTAATGACGCGGTAGTCCCGTGAGAGTCACATGTCACGCAATGATTCCTACAGGCTCCTACAGAGAATAAATCGTGACTTGTAGGTGAGAAAGTAAAGTCTCATACTCACAGGCATCAAAAATGTATCTTGAATCATAGTTGGCTTGCAGCTACAACAAGTGAACTACAACATGACTGCAGTCACAGAAACAGGCTCCTCGTATTCGGCCCCGGTAAGAATATTCCCGCCAGTTTCTATTCCACTTCCAGTCTGCGCACGTTTTGCCTTTTTCCTATTTTTGCATTCTTTTTTTTGCCTTCTTTTATTCTTAGAGTCTGTTCGAGTAAATTTAGAGTTCGTGTATCGCACAACATTCTTCAATTAAGGACGGTTTGTGTTGGTCATAGTTTGAGCCTAGTTTGTTTCGCAATTGTATCAAATTTGTTTGCATGCAGTTTCGAAACAGAGACAGAACACACAGACTGTATCGTGTTTGTTTTCTTGGTTGCTTTTTTTAAATACATGATTGTGTGATGGTATTTAAGCCTGTAAAACGTACAAATTTAAAGTCGCTCTCTCTATTTATATGTTATGCAATTGCGAAATGACATAATGTTGTATGAGTTTGGTTTTGGAAAGTCGGAAGCTCAAATTTATCGTGACGTTTATAATTTCTGTTCTCGAAAGGTGGCGTTCATTTATGTCTTCAATCTCATTATCGGAGTCGGTGCGCTGACGATGCCCAAAGCCTTCCAAGATGCAGGATGGGTGGTTGCAACTGTTCTTGTGTTTGTTTTGTGTTTTATGAGGTAAAACTTGTATGTTTTCTTTTCTGATACAAAAATTGACAGGTTTTCTGGTACTATATAATTTAGTTATTAATAATCGTCTTGGCCGTCAATTGACTGTCTGTTAATTATAGGGCATTGGTCAGGTGACCGAGCATTTTGATGTTTGCCAAGACACCTTCGGGTTTGCCCAGGCATAGATACTGACTTGGCATATTAGTTGTGGGTGATTCTACTGTGCTTTTCTTTAAGAATAAAAAGCATTTGAAGTAATATTTAGAATAGCAAGATAAACAAATGAAGCTGTTTGTGTTTTCTTACTAGAAACTTGAATTGTTTATCTTCAACAACTACAGCTAACCCATAATTGAAGGTTATGCTTTTTTTAAACTCCTTCATAAGTTAGGACATTTGGTAATTTGATAATTTATTGAGTTTTCAACCTTGAAAAAAATATTGCATTTCTAGTGCTTTGATTTGTTCACTCAATCTTGGTTATCAGCTCTCATATACCAAATTGGTCAACTGACTGTATAGTGTTGCTGAATAATGGTCTGAATAAGTTTTAGCTGTCGTGCATTTTCAAGTATCGATAGCTTTGGAAAACTCAAGAAATTAAAAATTGCTGGATATATTTGAGACAATCTATAGCTTTGCACCTCTTGCGCTACTTACCATCTCATGTCAAAAGCATGTGCTGTTGGAAAAATTGTGTATCATAATTTTCACCCAAATACTTTTGCAATAATTGTATCATCAATGACTGAGTGTAGTGGCAGAGATGTCTGGTTGTTTGACATCCATTGTCCAGTAGTTCACACACAATAATTATTTTTGAATATGATAATAATCTATTGTGATAATGCAGAATCCAATAGTCATAGTGACTCAGCCTTTGGATTCCATGAAGATAAGAGAGCAGCTCTCAAGAGATACAAGATTTGTCACTCTTTCTGATTTAAGTCTACTTTGGAATCAACTAAAAAGGAAATAACTGTTAACTCATGAATATAATTGCCAAATCAGTCAAATATTTCTTTTTTGTTAGCAGTTTTAGTTCCTTAAAAGATGTTACCTGGTTAACCTGGCCCGGGGAGTGCAGAACACTGCATTTTAGAGGGTCGAGTTTTAAGAATTTCCAGCCTGGAGAGCTGGCCTCCAGACCCCCCTAGGACTTCATGTCATCTGCTAGATGAACCTCTATATCGGGTATTTTATAAAGCTAGTGAAAACCCTGGTAGTTAGGGTGTGAGTTCGAAAGTGGCCTTCATGGCCAAGATTTTTCTAGCTTGTGTTAATTAAAGCAAAGAGACCCTTTAAAAAATACTTAGAACTAAAAAATTATTTTCAAATGTTACAATTTTTTCATGAACAAAATTATTGTGATAGTTTTTCATGCCTCAAAGATTCCATAATTATAAAGTTCAGTGAGGCCTGGCAGTGTGTGATTTCATTTTCCCGGCCCCCATTTGTCTTCAAAATATTTAGTTAAGGACCATTTGCACATTGCACTGACAAGTAGATAAAAATCAGCAAAAACTATCAATTCCTGTACTTTTTATGTTTCATTTTTTTGTTTCAGTTATGGTCTTAACCTTGTTTTTCTTCAGCTTTATGACAGCTACTTTCATGTTTGAAGCCATGGCAGCAGCAAATGCCCTTCTCAGGTTGAATGAAAAAGAGAAAGTTGATGTGAGTCAGTCACTTTCTTACAAACTTCATTGACATGTTTACTGATTATGGATTGGTGTTGAAACTAGTTTTAAAGCTTCCATTGTGTATTTGCAATTGTGCCCCCATTTTTCAGTCAGCTGAGGAGAAAACCCTCAGGCAGATTATATATTTTAGAAAGCAGTTGTACACATGTACATACCATAAATGCTCTAATAAGCCCCCCTTTTAAATAGCCCTCTCTCTAATAATCCTTGCTGTCACAGCTTCAAATTTTTAGAAAGTCTTCTCCCCCCCCCTCCCATCTCTAATAAGCCCCCCTTCCAACATAAAGATAATGAAGCTAAAAAAGCAAGGCATCCTGTATCAAAAACACATTTTGTCAATGCATGGTTATATCTTTTTAAGTTTTTAAGAAGTGCTGATTAAAATGCCAGAGGATAACAACATTTCTAATTGCTATTAAATGTGTTTTATAACCTGACTTCATGTTATGTTTCTTTCTTCAGCTAATGACTATTTTTAATTTAACTTTCCCTTTAAGTTTTCATGACAGTCATAGTTGAAGAGTCAATCATAACTAAAACTATCCAGGAACAGATGACAAAGAAATGAGTATTAACTAGTTAAAATGCAGTAAGGTTTGATCGTTTGAAAGTATTAATTTTAATGCATGTTTCTCATGGACAAAATTCTTGTTTGTAGGCAAGCAGTGGTTATAACCCAGAAGCAACAGAAGACAAAACTGAAAATGATGACAGTGACAGCTTAGAATCTTCAGAGGAGCGACAGCCGTTGCTTAGTAAGTAACCATGGAGTAATAGTTGCAAGAAGAGTCTATACTTACAAGTTTTCTACATTACAACTGAAAGTAGATCTTAATGTCTCAGTAGTCCTGAGAAAGGACTCACTTGACCCTGAGATGACTTCCACACAGGTTATTGAAACTGTTCCCATTCACCCTTAGACCCCAAAGGTTGTGGCCTTGCATAGACCAGGGAATACATTCCAGGTTTTTTTCTCTTGTATTCTTTTACACCTTTGAGTTTTCACTCAATGCCGGTTTTTTGTATCTCACTCTGTTGTTCAAATAGTTATGTCAGAGAATTAACTGAACTTAGCTTTTAGTTAGATATTATTTATTTTTGTATGCATGGGCGGCGGAACCAGGGAGGCACTCACCTGCTCACCTCCGCCTTCTCAATAACTTGATATAGAGGGGGGGGGGGTAGAACCCACAATAATTTCAGTCTAACAACTGCAACTTTTAAATAGGAATTTCAGTTTTTGTAACAGAACTATTACAATTTCCTCTGTGCCCCCCTCCCTCCCCACAAAAAAAATATTTGCTTGGCAGCCCATGGTATGTGCTTGAATTAAAACTAAATACCAGTTTTGTACTGTCAGTACTGACACTGCATATTGTTTGATGTTGGTATGACTTTTGAAGGAGTTTTGAAAATTTTAGCAGTGTTGTGAATGAGAAACTAATGAGATGTACTTATAAGGCTTTTATACATGAAACTCTTGTTCTTTTTCTCATGTTTAGATTGTACCAAGATTTCCAAGATGCCTATTGTGAATATGTATGAGATAACAACTAGAATTGAAATGGTAAATGAATGTTTCCTGTATAAATTGGTTGATGATGATGGTGAGACTGATTGACAGAATTCATGATTTCAAATTTGTTTAATTTGTAATACCTTTAGTAGCTGGTTCTAATAAATTAGAAAAATTAAGTCATTTTTCATTCCCAAACTCCACACAACTACCACATTTTGGCAAAACAAGAAGAGCTTTCTGGAACCCTTTGGAGATTGGAAGCTGAAGATGCTCATATTCAGGCAAGCTTCAAAGCTAGTTGAGGTTTTGTCATAACCATGATTTTATGCTAATTCAATTTGTTATAAGTTCTAAAAATTATTTTTGTAAATTTTTTATACTATTAAGGTAACCTCAACTATGAATTCATTACATACAATTTTTACAGAACAGTCTTTACACTAGAAAATGAAAGTTTTATTAAAATGTTTGATAAAATTTTTCTTCAGGGTCAAATGGCAAAAATGTTTTTTGGCAAGAGTAAGTATTAAACCATTTTAACAATTAGCTGCTGTTAAAAACAGAAAAAACTTGTTCATTATAATTTTGCAGTAAGTGGTATGAATAAACCTTAAGACTTGACATATATGAGTTGTTAAGATTTTTATATGTGAATGTGTAACAACCAGTTATTCCTTATAACATATTTACTGATCCAGATAATAATGGTTAGTTTTATTATTGATAAATATCATTGGAATGCTTACATTCAAGTTAATTTCTTAATAACTGTTTCTCTTTCTAGTAATGAATTGTGAATACATAAAAATGTTTATTTTTTGTGCCATTTTATAACTCAATGACAGGTTTGGTTGAGGCTGCACACAAGTGGGAGGGACATGTTGTTGGGAAAATTTTTGTACTATTGTTGAAGTTGATTTCTCTTGCAAAATCGAGCAATCGTAATTAACATGTTAACCACAAAGAGCTCAACAAATCAATAGAATAAATAGCTTTAGTCCATAATATAAGCAAAATATTTCATTGTTCATTACAAGAGAAATCCATTTCTATTTTTCCTCAGTTGGACTGCGCTTGTTTTACCTTTGCATCGTTATCTATCTATATGGTGACATGGCCATTTATGCTGCAGCAGTTCCAAAGTCCCTTGCACAGGTTGCATGGTAAGTTACTGATCAATTAATTGATATGCCCCCAGACAGGCTGCGGTCAGTTTTATCTCCTTAGTCTTTTTTGTAGCATTTGCTATATGAAGTTCTTAACACAATCACATACTATTAATTTATTTTTAGTGGAACCTTGATATATGAACATTGATAAAACAAACACCTGGATATTTAACAATTAGACTATGAGATGGAGTCTTGTATGAGTTAATAGTCAATGAGGTATGAAACAATGGGCCGACTATTAAAGATTCAGAGAAAAGAACAACAAGTAGTCAAATTGTTTTGGTACAAACCAACTACAATATGCTATCTTTGAATTTAAAGTGAAAAAAAAACAAGACAGTGCTTAAAGAATCTGCCTTTTTTTGTTCAAAAACACTGGCAGTTTTGATTCCCTACTTGTTGTCTAATGCTCAAGGGTACTGTAGGTTAGCCAACCCAATTGCAGCGTTCATGATAGTATACTAGTTGGTTTTTGCTAAAAGGAACTATTTTTTTGTCCCAATTACATGAAAATACCTCATTACAATAACATGTTATCATTAACCTTAGTGGCACATTGGGTGGAGATCAGTCACATAATCACAGCAGTAATCAAACACTTGTCCGAAGGGAAACCAACACATCAGGTGCTAAGATATGCTGGGGATCCATTGGGGAAGTAAATGTGTATCGCATATTCTTGGTAAGCTAACATCAAACCTAGAGACTTTTCTCAAATATCTTTAACCGAAACAAACAATTTAATTACAAGATGAGGTAATGGATGCAAGGATTATTTATAAAAGGTTTCGGTATTTGTTAATAATCATTAAAATCACATGATTATAAAATCTTTTTATTGAATATTCATGAACTTTTTTATTGTTTGTAGGAATATCCCCGGTTCACTAAGCACAACTGATACCATGCTTTGCATGGGTTTTTCTCTCCTATATTGGACTTAAAAAACTGATCAGAAAATGGTGTTTAGTTTTAAAGTTCAGCAGGACGTTTGAGTTGTTTGTTACATAGACTTTATTCATAAATGGCAGTGAACTTGATATTCATTTGCCTCCATTGAAATAAGCGTTACTAGCTTTGTTTTGTGTACAATAAATGTTTTTTAAAAAGTTGAGCTCGAGAATGAGGCTAGTTTAAACGGAAACAAAACTATTTTTATATGATTTTTTTTCGTAATATGTAACATAATTCAGCTCTATGTGGCTGCCGGTTTTTATAATGATAAAGTTCGTATAACATTCATCCTTCTGTAAATGCCGTTCTGTTAGCTTTCCTTCTTTAAGCACCCATAAGATTTCATTCTTGGTTCGGTTTAGGAATTTTAATTAGTAAATGAATCCTACAAATTCATGTTGTCCCTTAAGTGGAAGGTTTATCAGCCTTTATAATATAGAATTGATATAGTGCGCGCTCCGATTGGTCAAAAAACGTGGTTTATCAGAGGATAGATTATAGTTACTATGACAACTATTACTTTTTCAAGGGAAACAAAATGGCGCCCGAGGACGAGATTGAATTGCCCGATTTCCAGTTGCATTTTGACTGGGAAGGTAAACAAAACTCTCAACACTTTTCTCGTGTCCTCGTCACTTCCCGCGTGCTTTATTACTGTACGGAGCACAGTTTAGGCTGTTCTATATGTTAATCAGCAAACGGTTGTAGCGCTATAAACTTCGGGTTACTCTGAACCTGATACATGATAAAGAAAAGATAATTGAAATTGATTTTTTGTTTCAGTCACAAGTGCAGTTTATTTTGTTATCCAAGCATATTTATGTTATATAATGAAAGACACGCCGCCCATATTTTTACCTCAGTCGTAATTCTTATAATCGTTTAACCGTGGTTTAATGACAGACTAAAGCAATCATGTTGTAAACTTTGTCTCTTAGGCCGTGTTTACCATTTGTCTTGGTCCGTTCACATTCTTCAACTTACAGAAAACCAAGTACTTACAGATATTCACAACGTTAATGCGATGGTTAGGTAAGTAGACCATCAACAGCAGATATTAATCAGAACAAAGTTGATAATGAAAACAACAATGACAGTGATTATAGAGAGCTTTGTCGGAGGTGCAGTGGCCGAGCGGTTCGCGTGTTTGACTCGTATTATCCTAGGGTCACGGGTTCGAGCCCCGGTCAGACCACTGTGTTGTGTCCTTGAGCAAGACATTTGCGATGGCTTGGTGTTCAAGTGCATCAACAAAATAAACTACCGCCTGGCTAGCCTAGTTGGTAAGGCGCCAGTCTGTCGTGCAGGAGGCATGGGTTCGGTACCGGTACCGGACCTTGAAATAACTGAGGAAAAGGTGTTAGCTTTGTTTAACACCTGAAAACGGTTGCCTTTCGCGTCTTCTCAACGTTATACGTTAAACAGAAGGTCCATCGTGAGACTCAAAAGAACCCGCAACTTTTGTCAAAAAGTAGGGTGATCTTGGTGTCATGACCTGTCTACCAGACTAGAGAGCAATTCCAACTGAAAATTGATGTGAGCCAAATAAGCAGACTATGTAAGACCCTCCATACCAAAATCCCTGTATTGCTTTGTAATGCACGCGGGAGCATCTTTCAATGGAGCGTGCGCAATATTAAGAACTATTATTATTTATTTTTTCTTTTTTTATTATATTGTTACTCTTATTATTATTATTATTATTATTATTATTATTATTATTATTATTATTATTATGTTATACTATAAAACATAACAAAACTGCAGCAGATCAAGACGTAATCACGTTAGCTCGTGTCATAAGTTGTCACACATTGCGACATTAAAGTACTCGAAAACGTTTCTACTGAGCTAACTTGCTCAGCACTGCTATGTAAAGCAACAGTTGTGACTTTGAAGACCTCGATTTTTTCGGACATTTCGCAGTTGCATAAGTTTTAAACAATGCTGCTAAGATCGCTTAGTATCATGATGTTGGACCACTGTATGAAAAACCTAATTACACTGGCTTCCCATACAGCATTATTTCGTGTTTTTATTTTCTTACAGCTTTCTTAATGATGATTGGTATTGCAATCACGCGCATTGACAGACACGAGAGCAGACCCGTAAAAGACGTCACCGTAGCGAACTTTGCTGGTATTCCAAACCTGTTTGGAGTCTGTGTGTACTCGTTCATGTGCCAACACTCGCTGCCCTCAATGATCACGCCTCTAAAGAACAAAAGACGGCTTACGTCACTTATAGTCGGCGACTTTTCACTCGTCTTATTGTTCTATGCACTTCTTTCTTTCTCCGCACTTTTTGCCTTCAAAGACATTAATGACTTATATACACTGAATTTTTGGAACATCTCAGGAAAGTTTGCGAGTTATTATCTCGCCCTGTTTCCTGTCTTCACTCTGAGTACAAACTTCCCGATTATCTCTATAACGTTAAGGGACAACTTGAAGAATTTGTTTTATCGCGAAGGACGACCGTTTCACTGGTTTGTTGAGCGGATTGTGTTCCCTCTTGCAACAATCGCACCACCGATTATCGTCGCATTTGCAACTCAAAATCTTGAAGTCTTGGTAGGCGTGACGGGATCATACGCGGGGACTGGGGTCCAGTATGTGATTCCCGCGGCCCTGGTGTATTATGGAAGAAAAAGACTGCGTGCAGAAACTGGTTTCTATGACAACAAACATCGCTCCTTTTTCCGTCAGCGTTCGTGGCTGATCTTTGTGATGGTGTGGTCAGTAATTTGCGTGTCGCTTGTCACAGCAAACCATATCATTACCAAAAAGTGAAGCCACCACTGCAGAAATGACCTAACTGGAAGTTTCATCAGAGCTTATTTTATGACCATGTCAGTAAGAGATCAGGCCACTGTCTAGCACATAAGTTATTTAAAGTCTTTGTCGTATGGGATAATCGCAAAGAGTATCCAAACGGAACTTGTTAAAATAATAAACTTGACAATATGGGACCTAATAATTTAATTGAAACTTGCTTTGTGACGATGTCAGTTTGTTGTTATGAATCTATTGTTAATGAACAAAACACTGTTACAACAGGCATAGTCAACCTGAAGACATGAAGTTCATGTTGTTGAGTAATTATGAACACAAAATGAGCTTTAATATAAATTAGTAATCTTTAATAGTTGTATTGTAATCGGTAATTTTTTTATAAAACCAGAAAAGAGTAATAAATCTCGTCCAAGATACAAGTTTAATACCATACGCCAAGCGGATAAGTTGTTTTAAAATAGCTGTTCCGTTTATAACGAAACTCCGATATAACGAAGTAATTCTTGCGGCCCCTTGGCAATTCGTTATACCAGGGTTCCACTGTAAAGAGTTTATACTTGGTAATCGTGCAGTAGGACAGTAGGCCGGCAAGAGTCCTAATCTACTGTTGCTATCTATATAGCAGAGTTACTTAACCGAGACATATCACGTGATTTGTCATTGTTTGTGAGGGTGTTTTACACACAAACGCATACGCCATTCGTCATAGAAATGCCAAGCGCAAAAAACGCCATATGAACTCAAAGAAACTCAGAAATGTATATAGTGTATGAGTATTCAATTTATAGGTTTTATTCTTAGCAAGGAAATAAGTTTGAAAGTGCGAAAACCTTGCAAGGCTGTGGAATTCGAGTACTATCAAAAGAAAAGCATCTTGATTTCAAATTCTTGAACTTGAAACTGAAAACTGATTGTGACATGTATGTTGCATGTCAAGGTTTTGTGTTTCTCTGCGTCAGACCGCTAGCTGGCATTTGCAAAGAAAAGCCATTTTTTGATAAAAATCAGTGAATTTGACCTTGAGAACTCTAACTTCAGTTTTGACGGTCTATTGATTTGTCAATGGTTATATATATAAAATATTAAAAGCTAGAATGAGCAACTTTAAAATCAGATCGAGTGCAAATCACTATTATTGTTAAGGCCATTTATTCGCGCGTCAGCCTTAGAGAAAAAATCGATCAAAGCCATGATGCATAATCTTACTTTATACTGTACATACAATGGCCACATATGCTTTGTGTCGCGTGAATGAGTACTTGGACTACTTGAGTGGAAAAGGGAACGAGAAGGTTATTTCAGATAATGGAAATTTTCAGTGAATTCAAGTTCAAAAAGTTGCCTTCAAGTACAAGTAATAAGCGGCTTCAGATATTAATGAAAATTTCTTCTTATATACCTTTTCATCATAATGATTACTTCATTAAAGCACTGACGAAGGCAGAAGATGCTGCCGAAACATGTCTGCCAAAATCAAAGTTGTCGTATTTGTTTTAAAAATGAAAGTTTTATTCTTACGAATTCGAAACTTTTTCAAGAGCCAGTCTAGGGTCTTTTAAGCGGTCCCAATTTAATAAAGAGCTACTTTAACCGGAGAAATCATGCAACATTGCGAGAAAACATACTAAATAGCAAGTTGGGTTTGTATAAATGTCCATCCAATCTGAACCAAAATCTGGGAGACATTAGTGGCTTTTGTTATAGTAACAAAACTGCTACACGTAAATCTTTATCCTGACATAATCCCCCGCCCCGTGAAATAATTCCAATGTGTTTGTGCAAATGGAGAATCTGTACGAAGAATTATTCATATCAGTCCGTAAAATATCTATAGAGAGTTCATTTTGTAGTTCAAACCGATTGAATTTAACCATGAAACATGTTACTGTAAGTTTTTTGATTAATTAAAACAACTCGGAACTCGTTTAATTTTCTTGTACCTTATTATAGAAAATTAGCAATGCACGTTGACAACGCGACGAAAATCAACGTTTCACTTAATTAACGCGAATTTCACAAAAATAAGGTTTACACGCATCAAATTAACGCGAATTTTTACGACAACATGCACATGTCCCATGGAAAAAAAGTTTTAGAAAAAAATTAAAAAGTTTTACCTGGAAACCTTTCATAAAGCAAAACATCACGTTTAAACAAGAAAAAGTTGACAAATACGACCGGTTTGCAGTTGCTGGCCAAACAATTCCGCCAGGAACGTTATGTGCCACCACGGTTGGGCATATTCCCATAGAACTGAGCCGATACATCTGGTTTTCGCTGAAGAGGGGAGCTAAGTTGATGGGCGAGGTGAAATCAATAAAATACAAACTGTTTCCACTGGTTCAGGCAGGCTTGGAAATCATAGTTGAAGTAACTGTGGATTGGGACGGCGAACGATCACTGGAAATTTTAAAAAAGAGAATAATAATAATAATAATAATAATAATGAAACTTATATAGCGCAAGTATCAATAAAAATTTTCAAATGCGCTTTACA
>JAOBAT010131352.1:0-12375 GCA_026413305.1 Hydrozoanthus tunicans | reverse complement strand
ACTCGGGGTCAAAAGGGTAGGGATGACTGTCGGAAAAGTCCCAAAAATACCCTAAAAATACCAAGGGATAAAAAATTTCCCGCTAGAAAATACCAATTTTCCCTTGATAGCTAGTGGATTGACGAAAAAGTTCCTCATGATACATTCGTCAAAGGACTTTTTCTTAACTTCTCAGTCGGTATGTACGTTAGCTAAAACACGGGACTGCAAGCAGAGTAATAGCTTGGGGTTTTTCAACCGTAAAAAATACCAGACTCTTGGTTTACCACAGGATTTCTTTTAATAACCCCTAAAATAACGGACTGGCAATTTTAACCCCTAAAAAGTACGACAGTCATACCAACCACCCCAATATAGGGAGTGCCCCCCCCCCCCCCCTTTACCAAGAAATTTTAATGTCTGTCGGAAGGCAAATTAACTCAGTCATGTGGTATAGTCAAGATGACTGAGATAGCTAATATTGGCTAAGTACGTTCTAGGGGTACAGAGCATAGGGGTGGCGAATGCTCTCTTAAAAAAAAAAGCCATGGCACTTTTAAGGCTAGTTCTCGAAATCTCGTCAGTTTTTTCTCCTTCTCGCAGTCAAGGGTTTTCCCACAAAATTGCTCACATTCTCAGCGTTTTCGGCAAAGCTCAACTCGACGGTTTGTTTCGTGTCTCAATGGCAGTTTCAAAAGCTTCGTGCTCGGATTTTCAAAAGGCCGCCTCGGAATCTCGGACACTACTTTGCCATTCGCTACCCCTAAAGCTTAAATCACCTCGTTTTTCTGCCGATCCCCGCCAAGCTGCCGCGATAAAGGCAACAGCAAGTATCAATCCAAACATCTTTCGGCAGTCTGCTAAGGACAAACTGAGCTGTTCGCCACAAAAACACTACAGTTTATATCATAAAATACAATTAACCGTTTCAGTGTTGTTTTTGTGATTCTAATTTCTATTTGAAATCTTTTGAACAGTTTTTAGCACGGTTTCACGTTAACAAATACGGCTGTCACTATAAATTAACAGTCAGGCAAAATTTCGAGGTTCGTTTAGAATAAAAAAGAGCTTAATGAACAAAATCTATTCAATAAATGCTTTCAAACATGATTTTATACGATAATTTCTTCCAATTATCTTTAGAGGTTGCCATAAATAAATATTGCATCGAGTTTATTTAGACAAGTTTTGCATCTGAAAGATACTGGTGAACCAGTAAACTATGTACGGTGTATTCTGAAACTCAGACTGGTTTCAGGCTTTATTTTCCGTTTCTCATATTTCAGTGTAATTTGTAAAGCGGAATGATTTAATTTTTCGAACGAAGGACTTAAACCTGAAACGGTTCTTTAGCAAAAACAAGGAACTCAGTGAAAATAGTCTACTTGTCGATACTTGAGAAGACCATTGCATGTACACAAATAAAGGCAAATTTGCGTACAAAATTAAATTTTTATTTTATTCACAGCGAGAACAAAATGAGAAGAGCATCTGTTTTGCTTTTTAAATTTGAAAGTTGCTTTGAAAGAAACAAGCTTCATCTTTTTTAGTTAAAAGAACTTAAGGTTAATGGCATTGAGGCAGTGCATATCATTAGTATAGAAAGCGCTATCAATCCAACCTAACAATTAGACACTCAAATCAGTAAAACATAGCTCAGGCTTAGTGTTCAAATGTTCTTATTTTGTTCTTAAAGAACACGAATTTTGAAAAAAAAACGTTATAATTATACTCTCGTCTGATCTGATGCTTGTTTGTTGTGCACGTGTTCCTTTTATTTTTGATTTTTTTGGGGGAGAGGGGGTATAGTTCTCCCTATACTGGGATGGTAGGTATGACCGTCGTATTTTTAGGGGTACCGTGTGGGAGGTTTTCCCCCTTTTTCTGGAGTAATTCATTGCGTCAAAATTTGTACATCCTTTTCGCATAAATTCGTCAGAAAGCAATAGCTAGCGGCGTTTCTATAATTTCCCAGCCTAGCAGCAAACTTTGACAGAAGCCTGAACGCTACTTGTAAACACAACGCTTTATTTCAATTTCGCAGCACGTGTTGTAACTTTTTACATCGCATAGCCGGTCACAAAACTGCTAGGTACATGTCATATATTCATTCATTTCTATTTATAATGCTCTACTCAAATATACAACTATTACAAAATAGAGCGCTCCGCCTTACCTTGTTTTTAAATAGAATTTAGTAAAACGGCTTAATAAATTATTCTATATATTGTATTTACACTTGCGCGTCAATAAATCAGGTTGTCCAGTTCAGCAACAGCTCTTACTAACTCACGAACAATTTGAACATTTCTAACTAACGATTAGTGTCTTCATATGTTGAAAAACTATTCAAGAACTCTAATTTTCGGTAAAACTTTAAACATTAATTTAGAACGTTAACAGCCCTTTAGAAATTTAGTTAACAAGGTAGAATAACATTGCAAGTATGAATGAAGTTAAAAGACAAAGTTTAACATTTAATTATTGTTCCTGCTGCATTTCATAATTAAAACCTAGGTTAAGCGTTTAGAAACCCAGTTGATTAAAATTCTAAAACACATGAAATAAAAAAGAATTAACATACGGAAAAATAAATTCTTTGATAGGTTTGCAAAAAAGAACAGAACTGGTTAAACTCGCTACATATAAACTATAAAATTTTTCACATATCGAAATATTAAAAAGGTGTAAAATATTGCAAACATTCGCACTTTTTATGACAAACCTAAGTTTGAAAGTTTTACAATTAGAAGATGCTAAAAAACTGTATTCCATCCGTGCCCTGAATGTATTAATATATATAACTTATGGTGAGCTCTTTTTGCAGCCGCTTGTCTTAGTAGAACTCAGATTTATTCTCAAATCTTACAGTATATAAACAGCTTTATTTGAGACGTTAAAAAAGGAGTAGCTCTAAGAGATGACTATTTCTTGGTTAAGTAAGTTTGGTCTTGTCAAACTAATTTAAACCAGAAAACTTGTTTTGTACAAGAAACACAATACAGTCCTTATATTTTTTCCAAAATTGTATTAAAACAAATACTTATTTTTATCAGGCAATACTCGTTTCTAGCTGGCCAAAACAAGCAAAGTAATTCTTTCTCTTCTGCAGAGCTGGTGCATCTGTAATTACAAGACGTCCATTTGGGATGCTTGTCCTTCGATGTAAGAACTGCTTGGCTCGACATACCAGAATATTACCAGATCTTGGACTGTAGAGCTTGGAGGGAGCTCTTGGATATGGTACCATGAGTTTGTGTGTAATTCTCATAAGCTGGGCGACTAGCGGAAGGGCTTGCTATTGGCTTCTTCTGGGGTCTGTAGGGGGGTTTGGCTGATGATGGCCTCTGTCCAGGGATCTATAACAAGAGAGATTTTTTAGAACAAAACAGCCTGGGAAATACACTACCTTGTGTCTTAATCATTAACAACAACAAACATATAAAATTTTCTTTCACTACAAATAATATAAATTTTGCATGAATAAATTATGCATGGTATGCATATGATTCTAGTGACTGCTTCCAAAATAACTGCTAGGTTAATTAAATGATATAGATAGCTGAAGTATACAACAGGGCCCAATTGTACGAAGCCTGGATAAGCTATCCACTGGATAAAAGCTAATGGTCGTCACTAATAAATCAAAGTGCTATAACTGATAGCTTGCCTGTGCAACACAAACAAAAGAAAATGACGAACCAGTCCCTATTATTAAAGTTATGTTTTCATCAACAAAATGATATGACAGCATACTTACCATTCTTGCACTTGTGACCTGAAGTGGTAATCGGTCATTGCTTCTGGTTATCAAGGTATTTTTAGCTTTCATCTGTGCTGAGATTGGTCTTGCCCGGCCAGCAGGGATGCTGTGTTTGCCATTTGTCATCACCTGTTGATAAAACAAAAACATTTAACATTTTAATCTTCTTATATTCTATTAAAACTGTAAATATTTCAGAACCATTACCCTTTTTGAAAAAAAAGTTTATATTCAATATAAATTAAAGACTCTTTCTAAGGGGATACTTGGGGAAGGGGTACGCCATTGATCAAGTCAAATTATATGCAATTGGGATTTTAATGGTTTAATGTTTCACTAATGTGCAAGATTGAAAGTACTGCTGTTTCCTTTGATTGGCTGTTCATACATCCAATGTTAAATCATAACATATAAATATATTTCATAGGGTACTTGAAACTTTGTTCCATAAGTGAAGTTCGTGGAAGTGCTAATGAACATTTATTTGTGGTCATATAGTTTCGACTGTTTATAAAAATGAACATATGAACAGCAGAAGGTGGCAGTATATACTTACACTATCATTCTCTAAACTGTATCTTCTTGTATGTACTCTAGAAGGCGATTTTTGTTGTTGTGTAACTGCTTTTGTTGTTCTACCAAATGCAACAGATGTCTTGTTTTCTGGTCTTGTTACAACAGGTGACCGCACTGGTGAGGAGCCCAAAGGAGGTGTACTAGAGTGATTTGCTACAACTGTTCGGTTATCTGGGATGTTATCAACCTGTTTTAACGGTTGCTGCTTATCTTCATGATGCCTTGATTTATCATCAACTCTGGGCTGTTCTCTTTCCCTCAGTTCTTTCTTGAGAAGTTCTCGCCGTTGTCTTCTTATGCAGGTTTTCTTTTCTACTATGTCCTAGTAATGACATCAAGAACACACTAGTTAGTGCATGGAACATCACAACAACACTACTTAATATTTTATTGGAATTCACTGAGCTCACGTGTACATGTACAGATTTTGTGGTTAAAAAACTTCTGAATAAAGATCAGAGGTAATTAGGGAACAAAGACATCTAATATTTTGAAAAAACAATTTTCATAACCACTATCCATATAACAATGGCTTCATATGATTTTCCGGCCTAATATTTCATGTTTGTAAGCATTTACTTTCAAGCTATCAAAGAAGTCATGTGCACCATCTATTAAACAGAATAATTTGAACTATATACACAATACCTTATTAAAAATCATCATTATGAAGAAACCCACAGATGGCAAATTTATGGTACAAAGATAACTGAATAAAATCTAATAATTTCATTATATCAATACCTCATATAGCTTTGTTCTGTACTGTTCAACAGTCAATTGAACATCATCATCTAAAGCTGGGATCACTTCATATCCAAGTGATGGTTCATCATCTGGATTATGAAACCGAGCAACATATGGATGATTCAAGGCTTGTTCTGCTGTTAGCCGCTTGTCAGGGTTAAACTGCAATAGTCTCTTCAGAAGATCAAGGCCGTCAGCGGGCGCATTTGGAATACAATCTTCTAAGCTTTTCCTGGGTTTGCACAGCATTCGGTCAACCACAGAGGAACTGTACTGTGACTGTATACTGTCAACATCTGTTGGTCATAAAATATCACTTAAATGTCATACTGGAACTGTAATATTTTTTGTTTTGTTTGGGTATGCCTGACTCTTGCATACTGTATGACATGATTCAGTTTTGAAATAGCAGCTGAAAATCTTTATAGGACTTTTCCACACTGTTCTGTTATTCAGATCAATTGAAGATTTTTCTATCTAAACAATCATAAATATATTTTTATTAAATTTGGAAAAACTTTCCAGTCTGTACCATTTTTCTCTATACATTATCATTCAGGACTCCAGAGCAAGCTTCAAACAAATAATATGTAAACTTTTATCCCCCCATAATAGTTAAAGAATCTTAGAAAAAAAATTAGAAGTTTTACAAGCCTTTATTTAGGGCTTTACAACTGATTTTATTTTTCTTAGGGGAATTCAATTCTATGAATCAAATGCTCTGGAAACAAAGAACTATTGATAATTTCCAACATGTACATACACACCTTGTCTGGTCGGAGCTTGTATTGTTGTAAGAATTTTCTCGATTTGGTTTAATGTTGAACTTCCAGGAAATACTGGTTTCCCTGTATAAGAAAAACATGCATATATATGTAGTATTATTAAATTTTCAATCTTGAATATTGCGATTCGCGTGTTCTGATTTGTTCATTCAATCTCGGTTATCAGCTCATATTCGTAGTTCACCAAATATGGAAACTGACTGTAGTGTTTGCAAAGCCAAAAAATAGGTTCTAAACAAAATTTAGCTGTTATTTTTAAGTATACATGGAAGAGTTTAGAAAACTAATTAAATTTAACAAAACAACTATTTCATTCGCGCTTGTTGGATATGAGATGATTTTTAGCCAACTTGATGCTATGCGCCTCGTCAGCTATTTATCATCTCATATCCAATGTGCGCTCTTGGAATAAGTGTTAATTAGTCCTGCAGTGAGATTATTAGATATACAGTTGTGTAATACTAACAAGACAACAAAAATTACTCTAACCTTGTAGTCTACAATTTATATGATTGTTTTTCAAAAGCAGTTATAATAATCTTTTATTATGGGTAAGAAATTTAATAAAATAATTTGTTCACCTAGAAGCATTTCTCCAAGAATGCATCCTAACGACCACATATCAACTCCTTTTGTGTATCTGAAACAGTAAAAAACACACATTTAATCAGAAAACAATAAACAATGTTCAGCAAAGTAGACCTGTCAGCCAGTATTCAGTTTTTAAAGAAAGAATTATTATAATAAGGTCTCCATGTTTGATCACTGATAATCCTCAAAAAGTTCTCCCTTCTTTGATCCATATCCATATATATTCTTTTAAAAATCTTTTCAGTCCCAAACACAACAAATGTTGTGTTGTTAAACTCTTTCAACTAGGACTTATACTTCTCCTGTTATCAGTTTTGGAGAACTTGCAATTGGCTTTTCACATTCAGCAGTTTCCCTTGTTTGATCATTTCCCTTTTCTCTTGAATGCATTAACTTTAGGTAAGTAAAATTTAGATGTTCCAAATGTGGTAAGGGCAGAAAGTGCTAACAGAGTTTCCAGATTCCCCCTCCCCCCTTCTTTCTTACAAGCTCCTTTTCAAAATTGAATACACTGGACATCGCAAGTTTGTATCATTTTGTACCTTGGCGAGGCTAGTAGGATCTCTGGGGCTCTGTACCATCTGGTTGCAACATAGTCTGTCAAGCTTGGATCTCCTGCCTCTTGAGTCACATTGGTTACTGATCGTGCGAGGCCAAAATCACATATCTTGACAAAACACTCTGAGTCCAAAAGAATGTTGCTCGGCTGTTGAACATGACACAGCCTTAGTTAAACTTTTTGTTTCAGGCTTAACTTGTTTTTGATAAAAACAAGCTTTTTTTAAAAATATATATATAAGGCTAGAAATGTATAAAAGTTATTATAAACAAATGTTTTCGGATCACTTGTCCATCTTCAGGTTATGAAACGCAAAAGCCAGCTACCCATCTTGGTTTATTGATAAAACTTTCAAATATTCTTAAATCCAGAAGAAGATGAATCAATCTCTTATCCCAACCCACTGGCTTGATGAACGGAAAACAATCCTCATCCGTTTACTGTATTGCCGACAGAACGAAAACGAATCAGGGAAATTTTTAAGAAAATTATCATCTTTCACGCAAAATCGCTTTAAGTTCAAAATTCTTTGGTCGACTTGGAAAATTAAGTCTTTATTCAATTTGAAAGACAAAATTAAACATGTAGCAAATGTTGTTTATCTGGGCACCTGCCTAAATTGTCGAGTAAATTATGTTGGAGAAACATGCAGACATTTTGAAATAAGGAAAGCAGAACATGAAGATCCAAACTACAATTCTGAACTAGCAGGTCACATCGCCCAGAATAAAGATCATGAGTTTATATGGAAAACCCTGGATTCTGCGCCGCATTGGAAAGCAAGAAAGTTTAAAGAAGCAATTTACATTGCTAATTTGAAACCTACTTTAAACAAACAAATTAAGTCCTTTGAACTCTGCCTGTTCCCTAGAGGAATTACTTAACAATGACTCTTTTGTTTCACAATCCATTTAAATGAAAACTTTACACGCCCTGCGTTTCATAACCTGAAGGTGGACAAGTGATCTGAAAACTTTTGTTTATAATAACTTTTATACATTTCTAGCCTTACATATTTTTAAATAATTTTGTGGAGAACTCAATTTTAAAAAACAAGCTTATTTCAAATAAATTCTTATTATAATGTAATAGACATTCCTTACTGTATTTAACTAGCAAGTGTAAATCAACCCAATGCAATGGCTTTAAAGCTTGGTCATTCTACCTGAACATTCTGTTACTGTTCCTTTTTAAACAGCTGCTTAATAGATTTAACCCATTTGAAAGCATTATACATTTTATATAAAATACCACCATGTTCTGATTTGTTCAGTTTGAATAAAAAGAATATAACATCTAAGTTTATCTGTGACTCAAATCATCTTTTGATTTTTGCAAAATCACTGACCATGACAAGATTGTAAAGCCTCTGAAACAAAACATTTTAAATACAGCATCAATGATTTTACCTTCTGGTCTCTGTGGATAACATTTCCTGAATGAAGGTATTTTGTTGCTTTGAACATCTGAGAAGCAAAGAGGAAATTATTACAAAGTAAAAAGGCAGCAGTGTGAGTAACTGTAGCTTTTCACTACCTGTTCCTTTTTTAAAACCAGCAAAAATTTATTGACCAAAATCCAGAATAAGCTGACAGTTTCCAGAAATATAGAAGGAAAGATAATCTGAATATGGACAACATAGTGTCCGTATTCGGATTATCTTTCCTTCTAAAAATTTGTAGTTTCTCAGTACTACAGCCTAAATTTACATAAAATGGTTTCTGCAAACTTTCAAAAGACAAACAAAACTTAAAATTTTAGTGAAAGTGGAAACACAAACATTATTGAAACCTAGCTTGCACTTTGAGGTTAATATCTAAACATGAGGTTTCTGAACATCAAGCTAAAGTATAGTCAAAAATACTAACGTACACAGAATATAGCTTCTTCTCGCATATTTACTGCCTAACACAAAAGGGTGTTAACCTAATTTGTGGTGTTACACATCTTTCAGGACAATCTTTTATCTTCATGCAAAATTCTTAAACAATGACCTCATAAACATGGAAATGGGAAAATAGTATTGATACTTTGGGACTGAATATATTTACAGGTATTAGCTACATTTTACTTATAAATACAAGGTTTTTCTCTGACATATGCTAGGAGTGCTAGCAACAAAAATGCACTACTTATATATACACCCTGTCTAAAGACAAGTTTCTTATGGTGTGACTGGCCACTGTTATTAAACATACCTGATACATTATATATCTCTTGTGGATGTCTTTCAAAATATTACCCTTTTTTATGACATTATGTAAATCAGTGTCTGCAACAGGTAATTAAAAGTATTATTATTAAAACGTATTCATAACAAAACAAATTCTCATACAGAATACTGTAACTTGATACCAATGTATATATGTAAGTATATATGAAACTAATACAGATTAAAATACTCTGCTTCACTGCTCCCCTTTTATATTATACTAAAACTTACATAATAACTTGACTTTATTGCAAATACTCAGTCTAGCCACGGAACATCTAATTATACAAAACTTCAAACTTATTACCATAGTTAATTTGTAGCTACACAGGAAGTCGTATTTGGAAAAACACAAGGAGCTCAGTGTCCCGGGTTCATTTGACTATTTCTGACACTCCAAAGTAATTTTTAAGGGTTAGAGCAGAAAAGCTTGATTTTTAAGAGACAGAGCCGAAACACTATGCAGTTTACATGAGTTAATATGAACTCGCTAATAAAAACAAAAACAATCCATTTTAAGTGCGAGATATCTCATGCCAGCATTCATGAACCAAAACTTTTGGGATTGTTTCAATATGTACACGGCATGAAGTCAAACACACAATTCGAAAATCCGTTTGACAGCTACGAATACGTTTGCAATGTATCAAAAACGGTAATTTCACGCTTCCTGTATAGCAAAAATGAAAATTGTTTTTCAACGAATTAATTTTGAAAGAACTTTAATGTCTTAAACTTAAGCAAGTGCAAACCGCAAACCAAAACTCTCCGGTGCGACATCACTTTAAAAACAATACCACAAACGGTTTTCCTTTAAAGAGATTCGCAAAGCTGTATATCAAAAAAGGCTAAAAAATGCGATAACATTAATAGGTACGACTAGGAGCTTTCAGGAAAGTTAAATGCCAGCTGGAATTTCACTGCTTTGAACATGAAATGCTAAACCCCACACCAAAATCCAGAAGTATCTAATATAAAATTAGTGAGAACTTTTAATTGAAACGTAAATGTGTTGACCAATAAGAATAAAATCTGTGAATTGCACGAAAATATATCTTATCCGTATTTTTCTAGCCAGCGCCGGCTTTACCACACGAGGAACATTAACTAAGTTACGAAATGTTGTTAAACCTATTTAGTACTGTTTCTTCAAGTTTTCCTTAAAAACTATTGGATAAGTAAAAAAATGAGGCTTTCTAATGTTATTTTAAAGTTTTATACTGTACATTATCTCCAATTCTCAGAAAATCAGCTGTAAGTCATGTGCTAGCTAGCTCTAATAGTAATATGTACGGCCATGCCGTCAGCTACACAGTCACAAGACTATCATTTGCAAGTCCAGTAAGTAACTTACCCATGTACTCAAATACGAGGTAAATATCCTTGTCATTATCTGCTTTAATCACATTTAAGAGTTTGATTATATTTTCGTGAGATCCAAATTCCTGATGACGTTGAAAAAAGCAAAATCGCCGAATCAGAACACAAGTAAGTTCCACCAATATTTATGTATTACAAAAAAACGTACAGTTATTTTGATTTGTTGGATGGATTTTATTCATACTATACTTAACTCACCTGTAAAAAGTAAATTTCCCTAAACGTCCGCTGTAGAAGTGAGGAGAAATACGTGCTGGTATCAGTTAAGTTGTAAACAGGACGCCGTGCAGCTCAACCTTTTCAACGGGTTTTGAGCGTTCGTTCAATAATCACGACTTATTACAGAAAACTAACACAAACCTGGGCGTCAGTTTGGTTTCTAAAGGCATCAAAGATCTTCTTTACAGCAACAATTTCACCAGTTCGACGATCTATTGCTTTCCATACAATCCCATAGGCCTAAAACCAAGTTCAAACCAAATCTATTAGACATAGTTGAAGACAGCTGAATCATACGTGTTCAAAATGGCGGCAGCTTCAAAGTATTTGGTCAAATTCTCTGAAATAACCAAAACATACCCCTTTGCCCAATCGCTTCTTGATTTCATATTTTTGAGATATGTGAGAATCGATGTCTGCACTCATTTCGACGCAACAGTCCAATTCACTTCCTCTTCTCACAGTTTTCTTTTTGATCTGATCACACTCCGCGTTCTTTCGCCGAGTTTAAAAATATTACTATTAATAACCCGCTCTGATTGGCTGAAACAAAGCGTTTATTGTAAATAGTTGGCCTAGCAACGGGAAACCGTGACGTAGTGACCAAAGTTGCTCAGCGACCTGGAAATGAATACAACTACAAGCTCTAAATATAGCGCTCGCCAGCTGTGTTGTAATTATCAACATCGTCATCTTCAATTTTAAATTCAAACGAATTGTGGACGCTTTATGACGAACAGTAAAAACAGTGCAACATTTTTTTTGCTCCGATAACTAGAAAGGGCAAACTTTTTCAAAACACAAAGGGAAGCTTCCTATAGTTATAATTCAAATTATTTAACAATTATTCCAAGAGCGCGCGTTGGATATGAGATGGTAAATAGCCGACGAGGCACGTAGCGCCGAGTTGGCTATAAATCATCTCATATCCAACAAGCGCGAATGGAATAATTGTTATATTAAATTTAATTAGTTTTCTAAACTCTTCCATATTTAAAAATAGCAGATACATTTAATTCAGAACCTATTTTCTGGCTTTGCAAACACTACAGTCAGTTTCCATATTTGTTGAACTCCGAATATGAGTTGATAACCGAGATGGATAAACCAATCAGAACGCGCGAATTGCAATATTCGAGATTGAAAATTTAATAATTATAATTATAGTTGGTTTCCATCTAGTAATTTAGCTTACTCGTCTACCACTGGGCAGTGTTTCAAAAGCTAGCTATTTATAATTCGATTACAACTGCCGTTGACGGAGATGCACGAATTGAACATATTTTACTGAAAACTGAGTTAACAACAGGTACTGTAGTTCTAAATGTCTTTATGTATATCAAATATTCAAAGGCTTTTTATCACCGGTTTTGTTCGATAAAAAACATCTATTTTACTAGACCCTATTAGAATACGCGAGTGTTATCTGGGACCCCTACACCGGAAACCTCCAGCGCGAATTGAAGAAAGTTCAGCGAAGGGCGGTATACGATTTGTGAAATCTGACTACTTCAACTTTAAGCCTGGAACGATCACAAACTACCTAGATGAACTCAAATGGCAA
>JAOBAT010131341.1:0-12376 GCA_026413305.1 Hydrozoanthus tunicans | reverse complement strand
TAAAATACGTTGTTCTCTCTAGTGCAGTTCATTTACCTGAAGATGACTTTATAAGTCGAAAACGTTTGTTTTAAACTGCGATTTAACTTTTATACCATTTTTGACATTTTAAATTTAAAGGAGGCCACTTACCTTGGAGTTTTGTTTTACTGATACACTTGGTGGAGCAAAGTTCTTTGTAAAATGTGTGATATTAATTTCATCATCGCTATATTTAGATATGAAATAAAGGGTATAATTATTCAAAACTAGGTTTTCGTGCTGGACGAGCAACAACATAATTTTCATTACAAATATGATACAGTGAGTCACATCAACTTTTTATTCCAAGTTCAGATTAGCTGAAGACAAAAGAACTAACAAGTTTATAAGGTAAGAACACAAAGTTTTTACATAAAGAAATAGTAGTTTAAGTTAAGCTGATAAACCAAGAGGTATTGGTTTGAAACTACCTGTCTGATTCCACAGAAAAGAGGGGAACAGCTTCATCAATACTACGACATCTTGGCTTTCCGTTACTCTGCAGAGAGCTTCTGGAAGAAAATGACAATAAACATGGCCTACTTTTATCAAGTTTTACTGTATATTATGGACAGGGAGAGGATGAATTGATTGCTGACTGCAAATTTATATTAAAATCTGATGTGCATCAAATAAGTACTTCTAATCTTATCTCACAACAAAACCAACCACAGTGATCGAAATAATCACACTTTCAATAGCAAACTCATTTATCTTACCTTAGATATTAAAAGTTTTAGGAAAAGAGTTTAGATATTGTTGGTTGAGTAAAGAAAGTTGAGCTGACTACCTAGAACAACAAATAATTCCTATTGATTTTACTGGGGAAAGAGGGGAGAGGTTTGGGCAAATTATCTGGTATCTATCAAATTATATTTATCTACCCTAGCCATCCTTCACTTTAAACCAAAATTTTTTTTTCATGTAAGATAGATGTACCTGACTGGCAGCTAGCTAAATATCTAGTTAATTTTGGCTATACCATCTCAAACTTATGCACACTAGCAGAATTTAACATACAAAAAGTTGTTTAAGATGTATGACTCACCCATTGTGTGTTGCTTTTAAAGACCCATTTACACCAGATCCTGTTCCATTTACCTTCCTTGCTCTCTGAATTTGTTCCTCTGTTATTAACAATTATTTAAACAAAGGGGATTTTATTATAATAACTATAAAACAGATTCAAAAGTTTCTGACAAAGCTGCCAGTGTGTCTGACACAACAAAATTAACAGACTTAAAAGTTGCCGATTTATAACGCACATATCAACGTAACCCCCAAGGGGGAAGGGGGGGGCATGCAGGACTTTCAGAATGTTTTGGAGTAGGCAGTTGCTTGAAAAAAGTAGCCGTCTGTGCAAGAAAGTTTCCCGGAAAAATAAAACGAACAGCCATAGGCCGTGAGCATACTTGGGGGGTCCGAGGGCATTTCGAGCCCCTAAAATGCAATCTGGCGCATTTTGGAGATGAAAAGTGCTACTTTTCTTGAAGAAAAAACACTATAATTAGGTCATTAATTATACATAAAAACTTCATTCATTATGAAGTTTTTAAGTTTCTCCAGCAACAACCTAAAAATTTTGCCTAAAGCACAAACCATAGATTCACAGTTTTTGAGCTACAAATTTAATACAGAGCTGTGACTACATTCATTTGGTTCTCTGCTCAAACGAGGCTCTTTTCGCGTTTCGGTCCACTAACCACTCAGGATAGATATGCAGAATTTAAAATGGCAAACCACGAGCGAACTCAAGCATGAATAACAACAGCCAATGTCAAGGTTTTGGAACAAAGATAATAGAATCGGTGCAGCGCAAAACAAAATACTTAATTAAATAATATTACTGCAAGGACAACCATGGTTTTAAATCAAGTCTGAGTTTGCTGACTAGATTTCATTTGTTGTAGTATGAGAAGTATCCAGCGGTGAGACTCAAAGTAGCTGGTCGAACTCCGGCGGCCGCCGGCTTGTTTACAAAGACCAGGGAATGGGCAAGGGACTGGGATTTGATTGCTTGTGAAAGACATGCCTGTACATATCAGTGGCACATTTGCTGATGTCCCTGGGGTTGGGTTGTTTGAAAAGGAAAAGGCCCCTGAGCCAGGCATTTTATCACATTTTGTCCCCTCACCCAGTGGGGGATGGGCTATGGCAAGCCTCTTACCTATACTTGACTAGGTTACCAAGCAAGATCGCTATTGTTTTTGCTGGTTCTGTTGAGCTTGCAACAAAATTGCAGGTGTAAATCAATCATTAGGAACTTGTCTTTGTCTTTGCTGGATCATCTGAATTTTACATGTCTCAGTTTTAAATGTTTGCTGGTGGGCAAGTATTTTGCCTCCTGATTGGGACGTTTGAATATATTTGATATGAGAAATAGATCCTGTAGACCGGGTAATGTTATCTTGTTTGATTAAATACTTTCTCCCCACCTTTTGACTTTTCACATTCTTTTTTCAATTTGTTTGTCAAATCCCTGTCCCTTGCCTGTACACCCCCTCCCCCTGGAGTTATATTGAAAGGTGCATAATTTCGTTTGTGAAAATACTTGACTGCAGTATTGTAAAGACACCAAACCTCAACATATTAACCATGCATTCTAATCAAGAAAATAGTCACCTCTAACTCTTAAAGACAAATGGATGCACAAAAATTAAATTAAATTGTTCACCATTAATTGGCAACGGTTCTCAACAAAAGAAAGTTGGTTTACAAAGTCTGCACGATTAAGTTAATCTATTCTAAGTATAAATAAAACTACTTAGCGAACCATGGACGTAAATAATACAAATATCAAACCATTGTAACTATAAGGACCTCAAACTCAAGATAGCTAAAAATTATGTTCTTGAACGTTTTGATACCAGTGTTAACTTATAATAATAACTATCCTAACAAGTGCTCGTTCGCAAAACACATGAAACAGAACAGGGTGAAAACGTCACCAAAAACAGTTAGACAACTAAACTCTATAAATTTAAGGTTTATTCTGTCAACGGTTGTCACAGTCCAAAAATAGGATCAAGTCAAAAAAAGTTGCGCAAACGCAAATCCAAATTTGAATGAAAACATAAGACAAGACTCAAAACATAACATTCAAATTTACTATATATCTATCTGTTTCCTTAAAGTAGCGGGTACAACTCGCGCTATGCAAGATTAATTAACGAGTGAAAAACCAACATGCAAACAAAACGTAACGTACCCAGCTTTTTCTGAAGTGGTGACTGTCGTCTCACGTGTCCAAAGCCAACATTTTCCCTTGTGATCACCTAATTTTAAAGCAAGATTTTAAGCAGCTATAAATATCCTAATAATGCTTCATTCCTGGATCATGGTTTCATTTGACGCAATAAATTTGATAAGCGATCAAAGAACAAAGATCAACCAAAATACGTTTAATTTACCTTCTGTCCGAGTCTTTCTTTTCCATGATTTAGAGACACAGCACTACCGTTGGCTTTCTTTGACATTTACAGAAGAAGTTGGCTCTTGATTTGTCAAAAGACAATAAAAATTACCGGAAACTGGAACGAAATTTCATTGCTACCATATTCTTTCTTCATGCACCGCTCGTGATCATCATGGCTCAGCTGAAGCTAAGACTAGGTACCAGTCCCAAGAGTAAAGATTTCTTCCGCTCCCACTCCTGCTCTGTCGTAATTTCTCTAGCCATATTTTAGAATTCCTTCAAAAGTAAAAAAAGAACCCGATTCTTTTGTAACTACAACTGATGGTCTTTGTTCAAAATAAAGGCGAATAAACTCCTAAACATAATTTGGGAGAGAAAACGGAGTAGTTCTATAATTTTACACTGTGGGGAGGGGTACTCCGGGGTATGTATAGACAATCGATAAAAGTCCCAAAAATACTCTTAAAAACACGTCTGAATTAGGCAAAAAGCTAACGAGTTTTGGCTAAGTCCCCTCTTGTTGTCCCCGAAAACTACTGGACTCACTATTTTTAATTTTTAAACTCTGCTCCAAGGAGTACCCCCCCCCCCCCTCCTCCTCTCAGGTAGAGAAGTCTTTCCCAAGGGAGTATAGCCTCCTCGCAGACATTTTTTGTATCAGTCCTTCCCAGAAGGGAGTAATGCAGAGTGAGATAACTATCCTGCTAACAATTATGGCGGGTTACTACAAAGTTTAATAACTCTGCGGAGATATATTGCTGTTAAAGTTTTGTGAGAGTAAAGCTCCATGGAATGACAATGGATAGTGGCCATTATAAATGATTGAATATACATTTAGTGATGGATAGTGGCCATTTTATCAAAGGCATTGCTTATCTTTGTTTTCTTGACGAAGGGTCCTGGTTTCAGGTAAGCATACGTGAGTAAAATCTTATGTTGGTTTTAAAAAGGAGCTCCAAGTTATCTTTTTTCTGTTTTTACTTCGAAAGTTTTCAATTAAATGTAGAACTTCATTTTTGTGATGTGCTAATACATATGGAGTCTTTTAGTATCACTATCCTGCGTTATAGCCGGACGTGTCAATTAATTTAGACTGTGTACACGCGAGTTTACAATTGTCTGCGACGCAGGATAAGTAGCACAAGTGTTCAATAAAATTTCGAAATTGGGCCAGTCCGCATTTTAGTCTTTAGGCTACCCTGGGGCTAAAATGCAGACTGGCCATAAAAATGCTACATTTTCAACTGGTGATGTGTTATGCCTTGAAGGTGTTTCCTTGTGATGTGCAAATACATATAGAGGCTTTTAGTAGCACAAGTGTTCAATAAAATCTCGAAATTGGGCAAGTCTGCATTTTGCCTTTTTTAGGCTACCCTGGGGCTAAAATGCAGACTGGACACAAAAATGCTGCATATGATACTGCATGGTCATTATTTTTGAATAATAATATTTGAATTTATATTTTTATTATTCTGCTTTTTATTAGTTTGCATTTACTAGTCTGCATTTTCACCGGTCTTCATTTTCCAGTCTGCATTGTAGACCTGCCCAAGGAAACTTATCCCACTTTGCAATTAGGTATCCCAAGATATCCCTCAGGGATTGGCGTGGGTCTGATCTTTTGTTCCTTATATTAACCCTACCTATATACATCACCTTTAGCAAACATTGCAGCTGCCCATGGTTTAAACATTCACTCATGATTTATGCAGACGACACTCACATTTATACAACTTTTAACTCATCTTGTGCAAATGATATGGTACTCAAAAACTCAAGAATTGAAAATTGTGTTCAGGAGATAAAGGAGTGGATGACTGAAAACAAGCTTAAGATGAACAACACTAAAACAAATGTTTTTGTGGTTACTTCCACTTATTGCCATATGCGCTGCCACCATGAAGAACATCAGATGTGACCTATTTGAAGAGTCTCTTTCTTTTTCATCTCATGTCACTACCACTTGTAAAACAGCTAGCCTATTTTCATTTGTGCAACATCTCGAAATCCATAACTTTCTCACAATGAAACTACTAAAGCCATTATCCATGCCTTTGTGACCTCAAAACTCTACTATTGTAACTCCTTATTGTACAACCAATCAAAATTCATACTAAAAGGACTTTGACTGTGCTGCTAAAATAATTAACCTGTCAAGAAAATATACTCCTTATATACTACTACTATCTTCTACTCTCTGGAACACTCTACCAACTTATATAAAGAACTGAATCACTGCACACTTTTAAGCACCGGCTCAAGACATGGCTTTTTAACCAAACATTCTTTTAAGGCTTTAACTCATTTTAGTTGAATTTATGTTCTTAACTTAAGTTGTAAGACTTGTCTTTTATCAAAGCATACCTTTAACATTTTGACTAACTTTAGACTAGTTTATGTATTTTAACCTAAGTTGTAAAGCGCTATGAACAGTAGGAATAGCACTATATTAGTATCTTTGTTATTATTCATATATTTTTGTGTCTAACAGTGTGGTCAAGTAAAGAGCTCTGACATTCAACTTTTGGAAAGTTTAATTTTACTCTCTCGTGTATATGTATAGATTTTAATAGCTTTAGATTTATACTCCTAGCTAGCTAGCCCAAGAATGTTTTAAACATTTTTCAACTCTGATTTTTCAAATCTTTGTGTAGGGGCGGGTCGTAACTGAAGAAAGGAAACAGTTTGCTTTTGTTGGAGAAGGTGAGGAAAGAAAATTTCTACTGACAATGATTTGGAAAAAATTATTTGATAAAAATATCATCTTCATGATTATGTTTAGTTCATGGGTGGCAGAAAGCATCCTTTCAATAGGAATTTAGGACTTATATAACAAACTGGTACAGCTTCTACTGTTCCATCCCCACCCCCCCCTCTCCCACCCCATAACATTTTGTTTCCACCATCCATGTAGTTATTGTAGTTGTTGTAGAACTCATGAAAGATTATATAGTTACACCTTTTCCATACTGCACAAAAATTCCTTATATGCCAATATTAGAAAAAGCTGAGAGTATTGCATGGCCACTTGGGATACAAATTTTATCTTTGAGTGCTGAAAGTAATTCGCACAAGTGAGGAGAGAACCCTGCAATCCAGCCCTTAGATGACTGCATCAAATGGGTTTGAAGTAAAAGTTATATCTTCATTTTTAAAAGTGGGGCTATCGGTATTAATTATGATAAATAGTTTAGTAGCTTCTAAATTTTTGTAAAATAATTGACTAAACCCTGGGAGGTTACTTCAGGACAAAAAGGATAGAAACGTTTGATGAGAATTATGAAATACAGTGGAACCCGGCCTTACCACCACCTCGTTAATATGGCCATCCGGCTATAAAAGTCAAATTTTGTTTGTTCTGCTGGCTGAATGGCCATAATATTTTCATAAAAATCTCTCATTAATACAGTCACCCCGTTATTATGGCCAATTTTTTCTGGCCTGTAGGTGACCATATTATAGGGGTCCCACTGCACCCTAAAAAATACCAAGACATAAAAATTTGGACCCTAAAATGGGTTAGGGTTTTAATTCAGTGAAAACAGGGGCTGTATAGTTCAGAGAATTTTCCAACTTGAACTGAAAGTGCTAAAGAAAGTAATTAGTACTTAGGTTTTGGGTTCATCAAGAAATCTGGATACAATATGGTCAAGTGGGGTACATGCTTGTTAGAATATTATATGTGAAACTTGTTAAATGAATCAATATTGGCTAAGGCAGTTCAACTAATTTTTATCCCATTAAGATACTGAACAATAACTAGTTCTGTAGAAACACTGATGCAACAACTCAACCTAGGAACTAGTTTGTAGTAATTCTCATTTAAGTAATTTTCAATTCTGTATAACATAAAATTATGTTTAATGAAGAAAGGATGCCCTCTAAGACTGGTACTCAATGCTCCACTTTGGTTTTTTTGCCCTAGTTCAGATAAACTGACATAATTTTGTACCTTTAATTTTAATAATCAAGTTATGAACTTTATTAGTACCTATTATTAAAATTACTCCGGTGATCATAAAGTTTTTGCTGTTCCCTCTGAAGAACTTAAGCAGGTGTACAACTTTTTTTCAAAAAAGGCCATGTTGTGTTTCAGTGAATCTTTTGGAGCACAAGATAAACACCTTCAAGGAAAATACTATTCTTAAAAGCACTCAGTTTTCAACAAAGATCGGGATTATACTTTTCAAAGTAATGCAAAATTATAACTATTGTCAGTGCTAATTAGTGAAAGATTAAGCTTTGGATAGCTATAGATGTGTTTCAGATGTTACTTCCCACAACTGAGCAAATGACAACCACAAATTATTTTGCAAAATTGTGTTCAAGAAAATGGCTTTGTTTTGCTCTAGCTGACAATCACCTTTAGTTAGTGAATAAAATGCAGGGTGCTGCATAATCCCCTTGACTTTGTCTCATTTACCAGATATTCACTTAATTCACCTTTAGCAAATAATTGTTGAATGATATGTACAGTCTATTACATGGTGATGCAAAAATTAACATATAAAGTTTATCTTGAAGTGGAAAAACGAGATTTTATGAGTAGGCATAAAAAACAAAGATATAAGTTTTTCACTGAAAAATGAAATAAAAAAATTCAGAAAAAGCAAAGAAAAAAAAAGTGATGTCAGCGATATCTTTGACTGCATTGAGGATATGGAAAATATGTCAATGAAGTTTAGTATTAATGCATATTTTACATAATTTAAAAAACTCATATTATCTTTATAGTAAAACTGAATGATAAATATGATAAATTACTTGGAATTGTGATAACAATTATTGCCAAAGACTGCAGTTGGTGTCTATTCTTATGTTTGCCCATTCATCTTTCCACCTAGTTGAAAACGATGAACCAGTGGGAAGATATCACGAGTGTTGCTTTGACGAGGCTCCCCTGTTTTACAGGATAACATTGAGAGACTTGATGAACAAGAATGAAAAGGTGCCAGTAGATATTTTAATATTTTTGTAAAAACATTTAATGTTTGCTGGGTTTTGTGCAAAAACAGCAAAACTAAGATGGACAATATCATGATGAGTAAAAAGCCATTCACTCCTGAAGGAGATTGTGTAAATGGATTTTTTTTAGCAGAATGTGATCTGAGCAAGTTTTTTTTCATTTTTTGGCATTGACCTACCTTTTTAAAAAATGCTTCTCTATTGTAACTTTGTAAAGAACAAACCTTTTTAGATGTATGTACATTCAATGGCTGACAGTGATAGATCTAGGATCTAGAGGGTTAATTATAGGGTCCATTGGACCCCTTGTTGTTAAAAATGGGGGTCCGTTTGATTGGTTTGAGGGTCCTTGCTAAATTATTATTCATGAACAGTCATTCATTTCATTTTGCATACTTATTTTAACTTAGAAATTGAAATCAATTTCATTGGCTTAATTACAGCCTAGATAGTTTATTGGCTATACAGCATTAGTTGTCAAAACAAGCACAGCTTGGGAAAAAGCTTCATAGCACATGATGCATTACTTTGAAATTGAATATTCGAAACAATATGACCTGCAAGTACCAAATTTTCATCTAGAAGTTTAAGAAACTCCATCTGTTATGTAAACTTCAGCATTGGCTCAGGGTCTTCACTACAAAGTTTAATAGTGTCAGAATGGCCTCATCATTTATTGTGCATGATAGCACACTCATAGGTCTCCAGCTTTAAAATCACGGAGAAGGAATTTCTCTTGTGTGACTTGCATATAGAGGCTGCGGGCAAAATGGCGAGTAAATGATGTTTTTCTAAAGTTTATGCAATTGTTTGCCACTTGCCATACTCATTTAACCCTGATCATGATCAATACGATGTAAAATTATGTGAGTTTGGTGTGTTCGCTTGACCAAAAGCTGAGCCCTGCATTATGTTTTTATTGGAGATACCACAAAATCAAAGATACCAGCAATTTTTGAAGGAATTTTAGTTTTCCTTTTTCTACTGAATTTTTTTTGCATCAATTTGGACTGGCTGGTGTTAATTTTTTGCATCCAAATTAAAAATATTGCATTCCTGAGGGCAATGGTACACTGTAGATTGGTCACAGATGGAGACAATTATTTCATTCAATTTTAAATTCTTTTTGTAATGGTGGTATATGGAAAAATAATGATTTATTTTAATAGTGATGTAAAAACTGTATTTTATTCATCAGGTGTTCAAGTATGTGATGAAAACAAATGGAGACAATTGTTCCCTAAATTTAGATGATGAACTTAACTTTGATACTGAAGAACTTTTAGTAGGTGAAAAGGTAATTGACATCAGGTGTACAGTAAAACCAGTAGTAATATAGTCACTCTTTGCTTAAAATTCTAGAACTAGAATTCTGATAATTAAAAGGAGAATTGAAAGGCTAGAATATCAATGTGCAACATTAAGGGCCATTACTTCTATTCTTGTTGGCACTGTCAATGTGTTTGATACTAAAAGATTTATACCTGTCACTACCCTCTTCTCAATTGGGTACTGTATTTTCCGGACAATACCCCGCACCAAAGATAACCCGCATCCCAACATTTTTGTGACTAAGAAAGAGAAACAAAAATCAACAGATTGATAACCCGCACCACCATATAATATACACCTATGATGAAGATGACAACATTGTTTGATTTTGCTAGCTTAAAATAAAGTGGAGGAATTCGAAAGAAAGGAGGAAAGAAACCTTTTCCCCTGGCAGTGCTGCCTCAGAGCAGCTCACTTTAATTTCTGGTTTTGATTCTGTTACTTAAGTATCAGATCTGAAACTAATTCCTGGTTCCTTCTTCAAATGTTTCTGCAACCTATTGGGCATCATTTGCACAACCAGCCATCTAACCATAAAGGTTTCAAAAAGGGCTTATAAATTACACTGATCTGTCTTGGGGTCAGACCTTTTTCTGAAATCAATTGTTTACTACTTCTAGCCTACTTATTAGAGGCTTGAAGTATAAGCATTATTGAAAAGTGTATGTAGACTGAGGTTGTAATGTCAGCCTCTTATTTGTTTATAGGCCAATAAAGTTATTGGAAAGTACTTTGCAAGTGACTATCAAGACAAGGACTGTTTCATATGCATTGGGCAAATTGAGATCAACATCTCTAATGATACTGCAGGGCAAAATTGTGACCATGTGGTTACCAGCTGAGAACAACCTAAAATCTAACCTCGTTCAGGCAACCTTTTTTTGGTGCTGAATTCTCTGAGCTCAGACCAGTCACCTGACAACCTCACTACACACAGCAGGGTTTCACTAGAATTTTTTGATCTGGGCCCCCCTGACACACGTTTGGTCAAATGGGGTCTTAAGCATGCTAAAACCATCTACAAGGAGACCAAGGAAAACCTCAATCAGTGCCCCTGAATGCAAATAATTATTTGTGAATAATTATTTTTTCAACGTTAATTTGCATAATATGCAAGGTTTTTGGGCTGTACAGTTGCCTTCCCATCAACGGCTTATGTTGGGTAAGCTCACAACGATACAGCAAGAACTTTCTCTACTTGATAAATGGACATGTAGTATTACATGTATGTTATTTATGTAGGAAATAAATCTTACCTTGGTAAGTGCTACCTAGAAGCATTTGAAGCTTGATTAAACAGGATAGTATCATGTTCATATGCTAAATTCTCTAACTTGTACTGTGGACACACTCACTTCAAACAACTTTTCCTGAAAAGGGGTCCACTAAAACATATAATACACTAGAGCTAGCGTATAATACAAACTTATCAGATGTCTCTTGTATTACTGAACCTATGAGAGATGGTCGAATTACTACATTTTGGATATTTGACCCTCTTAATATTTCAGTTAACTAGACTTGTATCAGGGATACGCTTATTTACAATACTTTTTTCTTAATTTGCGAGTTTTTAACTTATCTCCGGCTTCCGTAATATTCAGTGTCGTACATCAGAAAAATGTTCTGTAGCCAGTTGGTAAATTCTCCTAACTACTGTAGGACTTATATTCGTTAAGTAGAATTGAGCTTTTCATCGTCAATTGATTGCTTTGATCAACTCCAAATTTTCCATCACCAGAAGTCCTAATTTGTATGAGAAATGAGAGGAAAGGCGAGGCACTGATAATAATAATAATAATGATAATAATAATAAGCATTTATATAGCGCCTTTCCTGAGGTACATGCTCAAAGCGCTTAACAACAGTTTACAGTTGACTCTGGTATCGAGGGTCTTAGACAGTCCGCTTTACGCGGCTCACAACTATTTTCCTAAGAGTTGCCCTCAGTTAGTAGAAGAGACGGACCACAACACCGGGATCACCCTACTCTTTGTCGACAAGTGTTGTGGGTTCTTTTAAGTCCCTTGACAGGAGATCGAGAGACTGGGCCTACGGTTTAACGTCCTTATCCGAGAAGACGCGAAGGTCTATCCGTTTGCGGATGAGTAGTAATACCCCTCCCCCCCCCTCCCCTTGGAGGGAGAGGAATGTTAGGAATGTGTTAATGAGGGGATAATTACCCCCCCAAGCTGTCATAATTACCCCTTGGAGTGTTACTTTGGGGGATTTTTCCCTATTGTCTCAGGGATACACAAGGGGATAAGGGGCGTGAACTTCATGGTTGAAAAAGGACGCGACGCTATCCATTGACAATAGATATTGTTGAAAAAGGACGCGACGCTATCCATTGACAATAGATATTGTTGAAAAAGGACGGGACGCTATCCATTGACAATGGGTATTGTTGAAAAAGGACGCGATGCTATCAGATCAATGAGCTATGATTCTATGAATATGTTAATAACACACAAGGAAGTCAATTATTTTTTTATTCTCACTTTTTTTCGTCAAACGTCAGTGCGATATACGCTTTAAATTTTGATAAAGATGGCTCATCTATTCAAGTTGGGATCGCGTGGGATCAACGTAAGCGTATCAGACTACAAAGGGTATTGCAAAGTTAACGTCCGACTTTACGGT
>JAOBAT010131330.1:0-12376 GCA_026413305.1 Hydrozoanthus tunicans | reverse complement strand
TAGTCGTTTGATCATCATTACCCAGCACAAGTAAATCTGACGTTCCCTTGAGATCAGAGTGCTCGTTGGAAGCCTCACAAACATACGTTCCATTATCAGCTCGGCTAACAGATGTAATGTTCAGAATGCTGCGAACCACAGAGCTGCTTGTTTTATCAGCTGAAACTTGAATACGACCATCCATGATCACGAGCTGCCCGTTTTTCCGCCATCGCACCAAAGGCAGTGGATATCCATTTGCCAAGCATAACAGCAGAGCTTTGCGATGCAACTGTATCTTTTGATGTTTAGGTTTTGCAAAAACAGATGCCTCTTTTCCTGTTTGAGGAAAAAAAATGTTAAACAAGTACAAGTACAGCATTAGTACAGCGATTTTACCTTTATTCAAGTGAAGAAAGTACTGACAAAACGAAAACAACCATAAACTTACATCTTTAAAAAAATGTCGGCATAGATAAGAATGTAAACAAAAAACTACAACTACTGTAGCAATTGGACGTCACTGTAGCAAAAAAGGAAACTGTATGATAAGAGAGACGCTTCGGAAGCGGATTACAAGGGGAGGAAAGTCAAAAAGATAACTCATGATGGCAGGTGTACCAATTGTCTAGATTAAAACTAAAATTTTGAAGCTTTTTAAATAAAGCGCTCGCTTAATTCGATGTTGAAACTCGGCAGACCCGCGTTTCTTAAAGGGAATTCAGTTATATAACTAGCTATGTAAAATTTACTTGGAACTACAGTGGTAATGGCAACTATCACTAAAGGGAAAGAAAGTCACCTAACTAGTGTCAACCCCCAAATCCCCTAGCTTTGTGAAGAAAAAAAAAAGAAAGAAAGAAAGAAAGAAAGAAAGAAAGAAAGAGTTTTCAGGGTTGACCCCACAAACTCAAAAACCAAAATGTATGTTTGTTAATGCGTTTTGGTAGTTTTCAACAACAAATCTTATATGGAATAAAAACACCATAAAACTAAGAAACCTGTTTTTTTAACTTTGGACGAAACAAATGCAACAAAAATGTTCTTGTAATAATTTCTTCTTAAGACTTAAAGGTTTACAGCCAAAATCTGACTTTTTCTTTTTCTTTACTTCTTAACGCCACTTATTATTGTTCTCTAGATGTACATATCTTCTTCAAGCCACTGTAGTTATTATTATTTGTTTGCATTTTAAATCCCGTTATGTTTTGTGCAGGGTAAAGAACCGAAAACAAAACCGAAAACAAAAACATAAAAGACATCAAGCAATAGGTTCATAACCAGCCCCTATTTTATCTATATGAATGGTCCAAGTTTATGTATTCGGAAATAAAACTTGTTTTTTCCCGATTTAAAAAGAGTGACCCGTTTTAACTATACTGTTAAATTATTACCTGTCACTGTAAGCGTTGCTTCTTTTTCTGTTCGGCTAAACTTTTTAATTGCAATACAAAGATAGACCCCGACGTCTTTCATTCGAACGTGATAGATGATAACTGTACTGGATACCTCAAAAGATCGAAGTTTTACTCTAATACGTCCTCTTACTCGTTGTCCGTCCTTTCATCTCCAGGTAATTGTTGGTCTTGGAATACCACGCGCAGTGCATGTGAACTGTACAAGTTGATTTTCAAACACGGTAATTGATCGCGGTGGAGAAACAATAAATGTTTTCACTGTTAAAAAAGTAAGAAAAAGTTGTCATCGACATATATAAGGAAGTGTTCAGTCTATTTTGAACGGATGATAAACAAAAATTATTCGTACCCTGCACAATGAGCCTCGCGTCAAGTCGAACTATTCGTAATATATTGGAAGCAGCGCAGGTGTAGATTCCATCTTGGCTCGTCTGTACCCTGGTTAGTGTTAACGTGCTGGTGACTGTGTTCTTATTGGTCCTATCCGTTCCTCTCAGTGTGTGTCCTGAACCCTTTTTCCTCCAGGTAATCGTTGCTCTAGGAACACCTCGTGCACTGCAGGTCAACTGTGCGTTCTGGTTCTTAAGTTTTGTAAGGGAACTCGGGGCAATGATTATTTGTGTTGGTACTACAAATGAGCATAAAATAATGTCAGTAGGGGCTATGCTTGGAATTAATCTCCTAAGTTAAACAGCATATTCATTCTGATTTTGTGTTTTTTTAAAACAAAATAGGACAATATATACTAATGCTGTCATCGTTATAGTTTATAATTTCTTTATTACTAACGGTGTATTATCAAATTAATTACATTATCATTTTCAAAATTATCGTTATCGTTATTGTCATTATTACTTGTTTTGAAGGTGATGACACTTTTTAATTTAAATATAAAATAAGACCTGTGAAAAATATCTGTCTTTATCTTGAAAATGCTTTCACAACTTAATTTTTCCATTGTTTATCCTTGCGATCTAGCAAGAAATGCAAAGTCCAATATATTTCTCGAAAACAGAGAGTATGAAAACAAACATCGTTCGTACCCAGCAGTATTAGCCTTGCGTCAAGTCGAACTGTTTTAAGTTTGTTGGAAGCAGTACAGGTGTAGATTCCGTCTTGGCTCTTCTGAATCCTGGTAAGTGTTAACGTGCTGGTGACTGTGTTCTTATTGGTCCTATCCATTCCTCTCAGAGTTTGTCCTGAACCCTTCTTCCTCCAGATTATCGTTGGTTTAGGAACACCTCGTGCACTGCAGGTAAACTGTGCGTTTTGGTTCTCAAGTATTGTAAGGGAACTTGGGGCGGTGACTATTTGTGTTTGTACTGAAATAAGATAAAATAATTTTATGCATGACTATGTCTTGTAGTTTTCGCCTCAAATGGAAAAAAAGTGTTAATACTTTTTTGTAGAAAAGACGTTGGAGAATGCTTAACATTTTCAATGTAGATTCTTTATTTTAGATAGCAATATGTACAATTATACTTTTTATATTTTGTAAAGTTCACTTGTCGAAGACAACAAAAGCAATGTTTAGATAATATTTTCTGTAAATAGAAGGAAAAAAGCCCGAACGATTGCCAAAAGTCTCCCTATGAGTTCATTTATTGCATTGATAGAGAAAAAAGAGTGTTAAAGTCTCCATCGAAACATATATTCCTACCCTGAACTTTGAGCCTTGCCTCACTTTGAACTCTTTTTAGTTTGTTATGAACAATACAGGTGTAATACCACCATCGTTATTATTTATGTAATCATTATTATTTTAAGTAGCCAGTATTATCAATATTTATTACAACATATTGTTGCCAATATTATAACGTTATATTGTCACCATGTCATTTGTTTCGACGAAAACGACGCAATTTTGTTTAAATGTATAGAAAAAGGGCTAAGCATCTTTTTATTCATATGTTTATAACTTTCACAAGCATTTTGGCCATAGTTTCAATTGTCGCAACGCAGGGAAAAATACAGTGTCCAACCTATTTTAAAGGGTATGGAACAAACATTTTTCATACCCTGAACAACGAGCCTTGCGTCGCGTCGAACTGCTTTTAGTTTGTTGTAAGCTGTACATATGTAGATTCCGTCTTGACTCGTCTGAACCCTGGTTAGTGTTAACGTGCTGGTGACTGTGTTCTTATTGTTCCTATCCGTTCCTCTTAGATTTTGTTGTGTTCCCTTTTTCGTCCAGATAATCGTTGGTCTAGGAACACCTCGTGCACTGCAAGTAAACTCTGCGTTTTGGTTCTGAACTTTTGTGACTGAATTTGGGGTGCTGATTATTTGTGTTGGTACTGTTGAAACATAAACACACTAATTGTTATACGTGACTATATAATGTCTTTTGTTCAAATAAGTAACCGGTTCGTTTCGATGTTGCGTTTTTATAGAAAAAAACTTGCGACAGTGCTTAGCATTAACATTAGTTCTACTATTTGAACAAAACAAGTGTAGTTTGATTAGTATTTCTTTTGTTACTTTTATCTTTATATTATTCCATCGATGGTGACAATAACATTTTTCAGTCGAGTAAATGAAGTGAAAAAACCTGCTAACTTTCTGTCTTTATGCTAAGATTATAAGTTTCTCGGTGAAATCAAGTTATTACAATCGATAAAGATATTGCAGTTTCTAGTCTTTTTGGAAAGTTCAAAGTTGTATATTTATTCATACCATGCACTACGAGGCTTGCCTGTCGAACTGTTCTTAGTGCGTTGGAAGCAGTACAGGTGTAGATTCCATCGTTGCTCGTTTGAACCCTGGTTGGTGTTAACGTGCTGGTGACACATTTTCCAAAGCTGCTTTCCGTTGCTCTTAGATAATGTGAGTATTTTTCCTTCCAAGTAATTGTTGGTGTAGGAACAATTTCAGTACTACAGGTGAACTGTGCGTTTTGGTTTTGAACTTTTGTAAGGGAACTAGGAGCAGTGTTTATTTGTGCTGGTACTGCAGAAAGAGCATAAATGATGTAAGGGATTTATATATACCTGCAAAAAGGTAGGTCAGAGGAAGATAACTGTAATGCAAGATAGTTAGTAAATAAACCCCTTCCGGTTGATGGTATGAATCGAAGGATAATGTCCGCGGCTGATAGATTGTCCGAAAAATGAACAATTTTAAGGACAATCTATCAGCCAAGGTCATTATCTTCCGATATACCGGTAAGCCGAAAGGGTTTATTTGTTTTCTCCCAATAATAATTTTTATTCTCTTGGAAAAAAATTTGTGCACAACTGCAGCAATGAAAATTTCTCCACACTGATTGAAGTTGACGAAATGTTAACTCTCAATTTGAATCTTAAGATATTTTATTGAACTTTAGAGACTTGATAGCTTGTCATTAAATCTGTTGTTTAGACAGGCTAGGTCTCGCAGCCATTTTTAACCTTGCGCTCTCTGGCACTGCTTTGGAAACCAGGCACTGAGTTTAAAAAAAAAATCTTCTTCTCTAACAAATGAAACTTGTTCAAAATTTGAAACAAAACGATTGTTGTTTAAGTTTGAAATGGCTGAGAAAATCGCAGGGCATGCAGCTTTCAATTGGAAGGGGTGGAAACATACTTCCGATTTTACACCACTTGATGCGTTTTATCCAATGCGTTTGCAAGAAAAGTATTGAGTGGGTTGTAATCAACAATAATCCTAAAGTAACTTATTTATTCTAAAAGCTGTTCCTTCACTCGTTCTCCCGACCTTCTTCCACTAATCTGAAAATACCAATTTCCTTTAGGACAGTAATAAGCGCTGAATCAACTAGTAAGACTCTAAGTGAGCCTAAAGGGTTGCTTGTATTTTGAAGCTTAGTTTAATACCCATGAAATTTGAATTATTAAACAATATCCGACTCATTCGTTATTCAGAGTGCAAACCCAAATACGTTAGAGGCTGTGCAATGTGTATTTCTTGCCTCAATCAAAATGGCATTTGCGCAAAAGAATGTCACATTCTATGGCTTCCCTTACACTTCTCATGGAGTCACGCATTGATGTAGGAGTTGAGGGGGTTGCATTTTTACGACTCTCCTCTTTTTTGACAAAAAGAACATATATAGAGGAAAACTAGGCGAGTAAAAAAATTAAAAACTGCAAACGGGATCAGATTAAAAACATATTGCTTATGTTATGCCAAATGGTAAAATCGCAGGTTAACACTCACTCACTTCAAGTTAAGATATTCTTGCTATCCTTAACTCAACTTCCTAGATAGATTCTTTTTGTAAAACAGACTTTTCATCAACATTCTTAATTTTTTTTTCGCTTATAAATCAAATCAATTAAATAAAAAGGTTGAAGGGCAAGAAGCCATTTTCTGGAATTTCTTTATAGCCTGGCATTTCGGTTGGAGACACAGCGCTGGTGGTAAAAAACGTTGTTTTTGTCGGTATATTTGAAACTAAAGTTATTCACTTTTATAGTTCAGCATCATATGCTTTTAATTCAGTGTGCAGAAGTGAAAATGCTGAATAAATAAAGTAGACAGTTGCTTATTGAACTCAATTTTATTGAAGAAGAAAAAATACAACGATAGAAATTTTACAATGTATTTCATGCTGCAGCAAGTGTAAAACTTCAGTCAAGAGATACATGTTCGCTTTTTAAAGCAGTTGTGAATGTTTTGGCAAACTATAGAATCGAGTGTCCATAGTATAAAGACAATAAAATATTTCAGAAAACATTGTGCGACGTGTCGAACTGTGGCGTGAGTTTTTGATAAAAAACCCCAAATATGGCAGTCACTGGATCGAATCGCTAATCGCGGCATGAAGAAAAAAAAAGAAAAAAGAAAAATAAATGGAACACAAAAGTTGACTCGTTGTACCACGAGTAAATAAAAAAAAATGACATATATCAAGTGTCTCTCGACTTTGGTTATAAATTAAGAACCGCTGACTCCGCCTACATAATCCGTCAACGAGTTTAGAGACAAGCCCTCATCCAGTCTAAACCAACACTTTATGAAGACCTACAGCTGAGCACGCGGAACCTCTGGTTAATTTATGACCAATATCATGATACAACCCTTTGATGAATAACGTTCTTTAATTTCAAAAAATCTACAACAAGTTTTCATCTTACAGCTTGTAACTTTATTAGAAAATAAAGAAATTTTTAATCAGTTTCAACCCCAGTAGCTTCGGGGAAGGGGGGAGGGTAAATTGACCCTCTCCTTGTTTTCTTTTGGCTTTAAACTTTTGCTGTTTGAACGATTGTCGAAGGTTCTTTTTTTGACACTAACTAGATGACGTCAAACACGATGACGTCGTCAAAGTGAGTCATGCAAATTTTTTAGTATGTTGTTTGCTAAATAGAGTCTAAAATCTAACAACCGAATTTTACCATCACCATTAAAATGCTGTTTTTGCGTCATTTTCAGTTTTGTAGCTAAAACTAGGATATTTCTGAAAAAATGACAACCCAAGATGGCGGCCAAATATGATCATTTTTGGAGTTTCATTTTTTCTAGGAGCGCGTGCTCACAGCTAGCATATCATTTATATCTTATGCTATTTTTCTATTTCTCAAGATATGGATAAATTAGTTATTACAATGCTGCTTTCTCGTGGGATACCATGGAATATGCCACGCCTCACTTGTATTTTCCGTATACACATGACCTTTTAGCCGGGAAAATAGAAGCGACACACGAGCCTTTAGGCGTGTGTGTATACGAAGAAAATACAACCGACAAGTATCATTTTTTATGTCATCCCACTAGAAAGCATTGCATAACTAGTATATACACAGTATCATACAGAACGATGCAATCACAATACCGTTTGCTTCAGGCCTTGTAAGCTCCTTAATCCGTTGGTAAGGAGAGAAATCTGGTTTGTCATAAAGAAAATAGTGAAAATTAGTCAAATTTTAAGGCATAATTTTGAATAAAAATTGCAAGACTAAAAGCAATGTTATATAAATCTTGGATATTTCAAGTTTTCAAACAAGGCGGTAGAGGTATCGCGGTAATAAGATAAAAATAATGCGTTTAAAATTGAAACGAAGTAGTTAAGGTTACGGTACAGTTTGGGAGATGTTTTTACTTGTCAATGCGATTGTTTTTACTATGCATCTGATACCCCTAAACCTAGTATAAATGTCACTGGAAAGCTGACAAAATTCTCTCATTTTTTTATCTTTTTTAACTCATTCATGCGCATGCGCAATGAATGAGTTATTGCGATGTGGACTGAAGGTTGTCCGTGGACTGTGGACGGAAGTAAACTTGATGCGAACTACGTCACATCCGAAACACGTGAAATAGCACGTGAACGAGAGTAACCATTTTGGGATAGACACGCTCTGCTTGTAGTGCTTCTTTTAGTATACACAAGCACGTATTCATTTATGATTTTGAATGTTGTTTCTTTCGCTCATTATTTAAACAGCACTTACGCCGAATCGAAAAGCCCATTTTCTAAATTTGAGCACAGCTTGAGCTTAATTAAACTTGCTGCACTTGCGATGGTACTACCAAATTCATGAAAGCTGAATTCAACTTCATATCTGGTAAGAAATACGTCTTCGTTGTTTTGTCAGCTCTTCACCACAAAACTAAATGGATCAGAAAGTGAAGCTAAAGTACACGAGGAAGGCAATGTCACAATCAGTGCGCCATGTGCTAGTGATCACGCGGAAAGACTACAACATACAGATTGTATACCATAAAGTGTACATCTTACAAGAATAGGCAGGCTAGGACTGCATATGCCTAGTGGATTGTTGCAGTCACTGCCATTTTTTTCCTTTTTTGCAATTGCCTTGTATTTGTTTTTCTTTTTTTGTTTTACTCTCCTTTTAGTCGTGGATACGCGAAGCGTAGGAACGAATATTGCTGTGAGCAGAATATACAAATGTGTCACGCACACAGATGTCAACAAATTCGATAAATCAAAGATAATGACCTAACGAAACATTAAATTCCGGAACCGTTCTATCGACTTAACGAAATATAAATGCTTCGCTTATTCTACACAATAGCTATAAGTTTGAAGGTGTATAAACCACAAATGAAGACACTGAATGCAAAGAGTACGTCTTTTATTTTAAGACGTATGCTTGTCGATCGTCCAAGCTCACAGTGGGTTGTATTAAATAAAGCGATACCGTGATTCAAACTGCTCAACAGTTGTTTGGCTTCCTAGAACAGTACTTGTTGACTTCTAATGAGTACTAAATATTTGTGCAAACTTCAGTTCAGTGTCCATTATTTGTTTGATAGCATAGATAGCTTTAATTGGACTTATAGTTGGTTTTCTCTGATTTTAAACGAACTGCACTTAACGCTACAACCTTTTCCAAAAGCACGGAAGTTGGAAATCTGTTTGAAATTCACAAACAACACGCATTGCTGAGTTAAGAGCAAGAATGTATCGAGTGTTTATGTTTTCAAAATAGGAACCGCAAAGCATAAGACATAAAGACGTCTAAAGTATCAGTGGCTTTTCAAGATATGTTTCTACATGTTTTTCAAGGTTGTGCAATAAAGTACAACAAACGACATTACAAGTACTGTATTTCTACATTACCCACGGCAGTAAGAGTTTGTATGCCCCAAATGCTCAGGAGCGCACAAACATGAATGAGTTGGCTCTAAGGAGCCTTTGATTTAATAATCAGTTTTCGGAAAAAAATGTCCTTCGCTAGGTTCCAGTTTGTTCGATTTGGAGCTAGATTAATCTTTGTTGTCATTTTGACTCTTTATACAGTTTAATTGCCAAAACAGTGTCAGTGATTTTTGATACACTTCGTCATTCACGTTTTATAGCCGAGTCTTGAACTTCGTTACTTTCAAAGAAGTTTTGCTAACAAATAATTGAAAAAAAGGCCTAAAGCTGATTTTAAAATTTTGGAGGCCTTTTTAACGCTCTTTGTTTGAAGCAAAAAGTTGTTTCGAAAAACATCGCATTTAAAAGAGGGTTCGCGCGTTTTTTTACCGCGTGGGATGAGCTTTGACTCGACATATCTCAAGAACGATTTATGGGATTGATTTTTTTGTCTGAAAGGTATTCTCAATGACAAATTAGTTATCCAGCAAAAGCTATGGCTTACCTATTTAAACTCTACCGTAAGTAACCATAAATAAGCCAATCTTACAACACAAGGTAGTCAAGATTTGAATTGAACTTGTTAAAAACTATTTTGAATTTCAAATATTAAAATAATTATAGTTCCCTTCACTACACAGATTTTCAAGTGGATTTCTATAATTTCTTGATTTTAGATTTTTCATACATATTTTTTACATTTGTGGGGAAAATTTTTCTGTTTAGTTTAGTTAAGACTAGTTTTTTTTTTTAATTTACAGGCAAGACAAAAATAAATGGCAATTGTATATAATTAGATGACACTCATTTAAAATCGAAGTGAAGTAGCTACATAAATGTTCTAAAATGCCTTTTATAAACAACACAATATAGTCAAACATACTTAAGATAAACTAGATCTTGTTATTAAACATTAACTTCTTAAAACCAACTTTAAGTGATGTTTCTTAAGAGACCCGTCTATTTAAACGAGCTCTCATTGGGAAACATTGGAAGCTGGTTTTTCATACCATTTTTTTCTTACTGTATTTGATTCCTTTCAGTGTTTTGGGTGAACCATTCTATGATTGTTACAGCACAAGGAAATAATCAAAAGCTATTCTATAATCACTTTAACTCAGCCAAAAATCTTACTAGGAGTAAGATGGGATCGGAGGGGGGAAAAGCGGAAAGTATATTTTTTGAGCTATGTTTTTTCATTGATCCATATATTCCAGGAAGATTTGGAGCTATTTTTCAATTTTCGAGCAAACACTGTCATGTTATATTGTACATGCACCTACCGCAAATTGGAATTGTGCGTTCCCGTAAACTCCTTTTAAAAGGACCATTCACACCTTAAAAATGAACATAAAAGCTGGTTAATTACTATGTTTTTCAGGTCTACAACTTAAACAAACCAACTTACGATCACATCTCATCTGATATCGGCGCGCGGACCATGTAAATGGAAGCGTTACTATAAAAGTCAAAATCAAATGCAACATTTTGAAATGTTTTCAGTTAAATGCCAAGGGGTTGAGTGTGCTAACATTTGCTCATGCACCAACTTTTGGTTGATAGAGGCTAAAAAAGGAGTAAATTTGCTGTGAGGAAAATGATAGAATTACAATACTAAAGTTGAATGCTTCTTTCAGAAAATTTTGTTTTCAGTTTCCTTGAAGACCGGTTTCTCTTGTACCTATCAAGTGTTTGATATTGTCATACAAGACTGAAAATAAATATCTAAACGTCTTATTTGTACCCTTGGTTGAAACGTTTACATAAAAAAAACAGTGATTGTGTTTATATATATTTATATGTGTTTATATAGTTACTGATGAAATACGTGGATTTTTTTTACTAAAAAACATATTTTAATCGTGCGCAGTGAAGATACTAATTTTTTCTTTCACGTATGATGATAACGATGTCGCCATGATAACTAACATGGTCACCAAATTACAAGTGGGCGCGAAACCGGTTCTTATAAAAAGTTGTTAGATTAAGTTCTTATTTAACCTTTAAGTGTGTAACTTGGGTCAAACACTCAACGCCTATTATTTTGCTGTAAAAGCATTCCGATCCCAGTTGATAAATTCTCATAGTTTTAAGCCATTAGCAAGGACAACTGGCAAGATGAATTATAGATACTGGAATAAAAAAAAAAAAATTCCGAAGAAAACATTTCGGTTTCAATATTTTTTGCTAAGTCCAAGCATGTAAACTTTGTTCCATTACTGTAAGACGGACTAACAAGAGTTCTGTTTAATTTGTTTTCTTTAATCGACATCTTCCCTGAATAGATAAAAGGTTAAAAATTATATTCCAAAAACACCCTTAGTAGATTTTGTATTTTCATAATAATTGTTTTCAAATTTCCCATCAGAGGGTATACAGCCTCTCTGGAGCATCATTGTTTTGAGAAGTGCTTGTTTGAAGAAGCAAATAAGTTTGTAGACTCTAAAAATAATATTTGGTCACCACCCACCAAAACTAGGGGGTATCCATATCTTGGGAGAGTACAATTGTCAAAAGTTTTAAATGTCACCCTTATTTATCTTTCGGATAGCTATCAAATCCGCTAGATAGAGATGGGAATTGATCGACCCTTTCTTTGGTTCTGCTCGGACAATAAACAAATGGGAGTCAGGATAGCCGATCGGTAAGCGCTCGAGCCTCCCACCACTGTGGACCCGGGATCGAGTCCTGGTTTCCGCATGTGGGCTGAGATTTGTCGATCTCAATCTAACTCCGAGGGTTTTTCTCCCGGCTCTCCGGTTTTCCTCCCTCAACAAAATCGACACCCAGCTAATTCTATCTGGCTGTGGAGCTGTGCTCCGAGGTCATGCATGGGCCGTATAGATGCAGCAATATGCGCCTTAACATGCTTTCGGTCCGACCTCGTTGAGCTGCGTCCTTCGCAATTCAATCCATGACTGCAAGTAAGGGCGATTCGCTAGATATTATCATTATTATTATTATTATTATTATTATTATTATTATTATTATTATTATTATTATTATTAAATGAATAAGCTTGTTAGGAACTCTACAAAATCAAATTTTTTTGTATGTTTGTTTTTTTTAATAAGAAAAAAAAACAGTGAATAATTTTTGAATTAGAAAAGTTATAATTCTGACTGCCCGTTTTGTAAAACAAAAAGAGGTTTTATTGGCAAGCAAGGGTCACGAACTTAATATCAAGTCATCTATTATAAATTAATATTCATCCATTCGGTTGGTCTTACAGCCTTCGTTTATTCGTTGTAATTATAATTTCGCTGTTCTAGTTTTAAACAAAAAATCACTCGTTTCTTTTATGAGAGAGGGTAAAGCAGGCACTAAGATAGCAATCGGCATCGTATGTTTTGCATATTGCAAGAAGTTTCACATAACTCAAGTAAAACGAAAAAACGGAATAACTCCCGCTCCACATCAATGTTACAAAGTG
>JAOBAT010131319.1:0-12377 GCA_026413305.1 Hydrozoanthus tunicans | reverse complement strand
GGATTGGAGGGGGAGAGGGGATTATTGGATGCTTTGAGACAGTGTTTATCTGAACCCAGTTCTGTAACTCAAAGACTCAAACTATTCACTCGCGTATTATGTGTGTTAAAACCAGTTTGGAGGTATAACTATTTGTCTGTATGTTCAAACCACAAATATTTCCTTAAAGCTACTTGATAGCAGTTTCCTCTGCAAGATGATTTTTGATAAATCTTGTTTTTCTCTTGATGGTAAAAAAACCCTGAAGCTGATGTTTGTGCGTAAAAAAATATGGTACATGAGTGTTTTTGCAAATAGGCTATACTTAAACAGTTCAAGACAACAAACAAACAACTACAACTTGATTATTTTTCTTTTCATTTATCAGTTATCTAGCTTACAGTGTAATTATCTTTTTTGAAAGTATTTAAGCATTCTCCAAAGTATTTAGTATAAAAATATGATATATTCAACATGTCTTTTCTGCAGTCTTTACTCCAAAGACACAACAATGTTGAAGATGAAATCAAAACATTTGAAGAGGCCATCGAGCGATTAAGAGAGCAAAGTAAGCTAATGGGAGAAGCTAACAGCAGGATGTTGTTACCTGACACGCAGAAAAGGTACGAGCAATATGAGGAGGAAGTGGAGGTCGATACTGAAGAAGAATACGAAGAGACTATCAATAGAGAAGTAGTGAAGGATGTGGTGAAAGAGGTGTCAGTCGCTCAGGTCAAGGCTCTTTACTCTTACACGGGCCAAGGAATCACTATAAAAAAGGGCGAGGTGAGCATAAAAAGGTCTCAAACGGAGTTGAGTTGAAAGCTGTCATTCGAGACCATTTAAAAGTTACGAGAGAGAGAGTAGGTCGAGGATTTACGTTGGTGCCAACTCTTCCGTTTGGACAAGGCTAAAGGTATTGCTACTTGGCGCAAAGTCGCGCGCAATGGAACAATTGCGCCTTTGAAATTGTTGTACGAAACGTTGCGCGAAGTAGAAACCTATCCCACTCCTGTAACGATTTCAAAGGTGGTTACAAGAAATGGTTCAGTAACGTGCTGCGTTGCATGCAGTGTTGCGCCATGTAGCCACAGCTTATTTTTCTGCGTGAACTTATCTCAAATCTCTCACCAAATGAAGAACTCACATAATAACTGTAATCGAGAACTGAGGTTAAAGGTTAAAATTTATGACGTTGATAGCAAACAGTGAGAACAATCATTACACTTTACAGAAATATATTACAAGGATTGTGTTTATTTATAGGTGTTCTATCTTTTAGCCAAGACAAATAAGGACTGGTGGAACGTAAGGTGAGCAGACGAGATTATTGATAAAATATACCGGTAGACTTTTCGGCTACGATCCTACGGTCATTTGTCTATCTTTTTGTGATTAAAAAACTTGTTCAGCTTACGACCCATGTCTATCTTTTTATGTAACCATTTAAAAAGGAACTCAGTATAGGGTGATTATCGCTTAATTAACACTGTTATCTGTTTGCTATTTTTACTTAAGGTTTACAGTGCATTTTCGTTTCAGTTTAAACACTTGTGTAGAGGTATACTATCTTCTACAGTATTAGATTCTTGTCTGTGAGTCGATTGCTTCAGAGTAAACCTTCATTTTAACTAGGGTTAATGATTAGGTGTTAAATAATGGGTTGACTGTATGTCTTTTACTATAGGAGACAAACTGCAAAAGAAAATGGTTTTGCCCCAGCCAATTATTTGAAAGAGATTGAACCAAAGATGGTAAAGAAAGTTACAAAGCAGAAGATGGTTGTTCCTGAAACAATAAAGAAAAAAAGGAAGGTAAAAAAGAAAGTAAAGGTTCAAAAACAAAGAGAAACGAAATTGGAGGTGCCTCCCTCATCGCCCCGCAGTGCCAGAAAGGGGAAGCAGAGAAGACAAGTAAGGCGACACTTTACAGCTCACTTTGACCGTGATAACGTAGCCACAAGGCAAATTGGTCTCCATAACTCCTACAGCAAGCTAACGGAGATGGCAATGCTACGTCGACTAAATCTTGAGAATGCTATTAAGTATTATCATTTTTGTTATGAATGTGATGACATCGAGGCATGGATGAAAAGTAAGGAAAAGCAGTTGAATGCAGAAGAGCAAGCAAACAGCAAGGAAACCAACGTTATTCAATTGATACGCAAGAAATTAGAACGTTTTGTGACGGAGTTGGAAGCCAGTAGAAGCCGTGTTGACGAGATCAACCATTTAGCGGACGAAATGATTTCAGACGACCACATCCATAGTGCTACCGTTAAGAGAAGGCGAAAGGAGGTCAATACCAGATGGGACAAACTACAGCGGTTGAAAGAAATTAAAGAAGATGAACTAGAAGAGAAGCATGGGGTGGAATTGTTTTTTTACACTTGTGATGAGATGAAACTTTGGATAAGTGACAAAGGCAACGCACTGGCCAGCGACGATGTTGGTAGGGATCTAGAGACGGTTCGGGCACTACAGAGAAGACACCAGGGACTAGAGAGAGATCTTGCAGCTGTAGAGGAAAAGCTTCAGAAACTGCATGAACAAGCTAAGTCATTAGTTACTGATCACCCACGCCAGGCTCGGCAGATCAAAACCAGGGAAGCGGATATTCTCGGATTGTGGGATGATTTAAAAGGAAAAGCAAAGAAAAGGAAGGCAGTCCTAGATGATGCCTATGGGCAGCAAGGGTTTTTAGCTGATTCGCGTGACCTCTTGTCATGGGCATCTGATATGAAACACAACCTAAAGGCCGGAGATGAACCGAATGGTTTGGCGTCAGCTAATGACCTGATACAAGAACATAAACTAAAATGGGATGACATTCAGACGCATAATGACCGGTTTGACCAAATAATTGTTTATGGACAAAACCTGTTGGTTGCCAAACCCCGTTTGCGTGAGGTAAAAGATCGTGTAGCTGCTTTGAGAAGGGAAAAGTGCTCGGTAGAAGACTGCTGGAAACAACGCAGCGATCATCTTAAACAGGTTTCTGACCTGCAAGTGTTTATCAGGGACTCTGAACAAGTGGATACTGTGACGGCTTCGCACGAAGCATTTCTGTCCAATGATGACTTTGGAGAATCTGTCGACGATATTGAAAGATTGCTTAAGCAGCAAGAGGACTTTGAGAAGACTCTGCTCGCCCAGGATGAGAAAGTTCGTTCTTTAGTTGATTCTTCAAACAAGCTAGTACGATCCGGGCATGAAGAGTGTAACTGGATCTCACGGCGATGTGATGAAGTAGTTCAGAGAAGAGAAAATGTAAAAAAGGAAACAGAGAAGCGTAGAAACTCTTTGCTGCAGTCTCAACTTTTGCAGAGTTTCAGGCGAGATACGAATGAGTGTGGTGCCTGGATGGTTGAAAAACAACACATTGCAACGGATGAATCGTTTAAGGATCCTACCAATCTTCAAGGGAAAGTTAAGAGACATCAGGCGTTTGAAGCTGAAGTAGTTGCGAACAAAGAAGGAATGAATAGGATGAATTCAGTAAGTTTCGTCAAGATAGACTTGCATATGGTGGTGTCAATTATCTTGATGATTGATGGTGGCGTCAAATCGCTAAATAAAAGTAAGGGTGTCGAATGAAGTGTTTGACCCTTTCAGCTACAGCAGTATTGGTAAATTCTCTCTACGAGAGTTCCTACCTTTCCTGGAACAAGTTTGGGAGAATTTCACTTTCAATCTTCAGTAGTTCGCTTTAGCTGACCAATTCTCCATTTCTCATAGATGTGTTACTATATACGTATTGCATGTAGGAGACGTATAATGTTGATAATTGACTGGGACTGAAAGGGCTTACATTTAGAAGCATTTTGATATTATTTCTAGGCATAATTTTAGCTAACTTTTTCATAAGATAACTAAGTCATCTATTATGCAGATTATTACAAACGATTTGATCCACAACTTTTTACTTTTGTTTCTTTTCTGTCTTGTTTGAAACCTAACTGGGGTAACTGACAATGTTTTGTATATATTATTCAACTTCGCCGTTTATTTTAACATAGCTGGTCTTTTTTGTTCTTCGAAGTTAGGTCCATGTCCTTAAGATACCAATTTCCTACACGCCAGAAACTTTTTTGAGGAAACGAATCATTTATTACCGTATGTAACTCATTCTTCTTTTTACGGTTTAGGTTGGCAAGAAGCTGATAAGTGATGGTCATTATGGGTCAGAAGAAATAAAGGAAAGATTAGATGATCTCAATGAGTACTGGGAAGAGTTGCTTAGCAACACAGCTGAGAAAGGTAGAAAGTTACAGCAGGCCGAAGAACAGCAAAAGTTCTATCGATGTCTTGATGGCTTAAAGATCTGGATGAACGATGTTGGAACTCTGCTTGCATCGGAAGACCTTGGACGAGACTTGTCTACTGTGAAATTCCTTCTCAAAAAGCAAATGCTTGTTGAGTCAGATGTTGAAGTGCATAAGGACCAGATCCAAACACTTGTTTCACAGGCAGCGACGTTTGTTCATAATGAACACTTTGACAGTAAGAGCATCCAACACGAGGCAGAAAATATATGCCGCAGGTATGACGAGATTGTAAATTTAGCAAATGGTCGCCGCGCTCAATTGGAAGATTCTTTGGGTCTCTGCCAGTTTTTTTACGATGTTGACATCGAGATGTCGTGGATAAAGGAACATATTGGGCTGGCATCTTCAGGAGATATGGGAACGAGCTTAACTGCAGTTCACCGTCTGTTGAAAAGACACCAGGCACTTCAAAATGAATTAACTAACCATGAATCCATGATAGATCGTGTTCTTGCCTTAGGCCAAGATTTGATTGACAGCAACCATTATGCCGCAAGTGCTGCTGAGAAGAGATGCGAAGAACTGAGTACGAATTGGGATCAGTTATTGAGAGTTTCTGTTCAACGAAAATACATGTTAGACACCGCATTGGAATCGCAGAAATACTTAGCTGAAGCTAATGAAGCAGACACTTGGATGAATGACAAAGCCGGGGCTGCAGCTAGTCAGGATTATGGAAAGGATGAAGCCTCAACAGAAAAGTTACTAACAAAGCTCAAAGCATTGGAGACTGATGTAGAGACTTATTCTAATGTCATTACAGGATTGGGTAAGGAAGCAAAGAGAATCGCTCAAAGTGAAAATGTTGATGCCAAAATGATTACCAACCGGCAGAAAGACATCGAGGAACAATTCACAGGGTTACAAACCCTTGTAAACATCCGTCATAATCGTCTGGAAGAGTCTAAAAAGCTACATCAGTATACTCGCGAAGTCACCGAGACAGCAGACTGGGTTCGCGAACAAGTTCACACTGCCTCCTCGGAGGATTATGGGAAGGACTTTGAACATCTAGAAGCCATTCAGAGAAAGTTTGATGATTTTAAACGAAGTGTCACGGCATACACCGAACGTTACAGAGAGACAGACAACTTCGCCAAACAATTAGTTGCAGAGGGTCATACAGACACGGTATTGATAAAAGAGCAACAGGATATCCTCAGGGCAATGTGGGCTCAGCTACAAGATCACATTTCGGTTCGAAACAAGCGTCTTAGAAGTGCAGCAGAAATTCATCGTTTCAATCGCGATTTGAATGAGCTGATAAGTAGGATTCAGGAAAAGGATGCGAGACTAGCTATGGATGACTTAGGGAGAGACTTGGCCAGTGTTCAGGCTCTTCAGAGCAGACATGAGGGGTATGAGCGTGATCTTAACGCTTTAGAACAACAGGTCGAGGCTCTGATGACCAAATCAAAGTATCTACAAGCAGCCTACCAGGGAAATACCGCTCAAACTATTCAACAGCACGAAGAGTTTGTTATTGGTACATGGGAGGATCTCAAGAGAAAGTCGGCGAGAAAAAAGAGTAAGTTGAAAGACTCTTATGATTACCAGAAGCTTAACAGCAGAATTCGTGATTTGGTGTCGTGGTGTATAGATATGAGTCGCACAATTGCATCGGAGGAAACAGTACACGATGTGTTGGATGCAGAAGCGTTCTTACAGAGGTTGGATGAGTACAAATCAGAGATGGATGCTCGGGAAGAGGCATTTAGTCAGGTTATGGACACTGGAGAAAGAATGATCGAAGATGGACACTTTGCAACAGATGAGATTGCTGAGAAGCTTGAACTCCTACTGACTGAGCGTGAGAGCTTGTATGCCACGTGGGAGAATCGTAAGATGGAGATCGATCAGGTTTATGATGTGCAAATGTTCTTGAGAGATGCCAAACAAATTGACAGACTTACAAGCACACAGGAGGCTATACTTGTAGGCGCCGAACTTGGCAACAGTGTTGATGAAGTTGACACATTACTCAGAAAGCATGAGAACATGGAGAAATTGGTTGGATCTCATGAAGAAAAGGTAAACAACCTGTGTTTGTTTGGAGAACAGCTAGTTAACAACGAGCACAACGAATCAGAAAAAATAACTGAACGACTGACCTCGGTCTGTGCGAAGCGTAATAAACTAAAGGAAGATTTAGTTGAGCGTCGAAACAAGCTTGAGGACTCAAGAAGGGTAGCGCAGTTTTACCAGGACGTGGTTGAGGTAAATTTCTGTTATCTAAGTTCTGCCCTACACTGCTTTTTCTTCCTAACTAGCTCCACTCCTGTCACCCTTCCTATTTCTTAGTATATTTTACTGTTTTTTACCGACTTATTACTTATTCTAGTTTTTCTTGTTATTCATTGTCAAGTTTTTTTCTTCCATTTTCATTCATCTATAAATGTCCTCTATTTGATATACATTGTTCTAATATGGCTCAACAAGTGTAACTTTCGCTTGACCACAGTCACTTTTAAAACTCGACTAGCTTATACTATTTTTAAGTAGCTGTGTTTCCCAATTACTAAATAGTGTCTGTAAATCTGTACTAAAATTTACTGCCTAACGAGGACTAAATAAATTGCTGCTGTTGTTGTTTACATTTATCGCTTTCACAGTAAGTTTTAAAGTTTGACCATTAGCATCAAGGGCCTTTCTTGATTTCACAAATTGAATTGTATATGAACATTTGTTGGATCACTAATAGTCCGTTTCACCGTTCCTGAAAGGCGAGTGTTCCCCTGCCACACCGGTTAGAGAAGCAGAAATGATTCTTACAAGAATGAAGGTTTATTCGCATGTATATTAGAGACTTTAAGCACCCTACGTTCGTGTTTCCACGGAAGCAAACAGGAAATCAAGTATCAGTAGTTGACGCGTACTTTGCGCACGTCATGCGGTCGTGGTGGTCGTCACGGGGGTGAAAGGCGTCTTGGCTGCCTCCGTGACGATCACCACGGCCGCATGACGTGTGCAAGTACTCGTCAACTACTGATATTTGGTTTCCGGTTGGCCTCCATGGAAACACCGACGTCTCATGCATAAGGTCTCTATTGTTACCACTTCTCAAACTGTGCCAGGACAACCCTTGCCTCGATCTCATGCAGAAGCTTGGTTATCCTTCAGGATCCGTGAAATTGACTGTGGCTAGCTAAAATCTATTTACTTTTGTAGCTTGAGTACTGGATTACGGAGAAACTGCAGTCAGCCTCGGATGAATCCTACAAAGACCCAACTAACCTTGAGAGTAAGTTGCAGAAACACCAGGGCTTTGAAGCAGAACTTGTGGCTCATGAGGAGACTATCGATTCAGTGCGGCGGAATGGGGAAAACTTAGTTACCTCTGGGCATCCTGCTGCTAGTGACGTGGAAAGCAGGATTGATGCATTGTACAGTCACTGGGAGGACTTACTGGAGGCGTCAACCAATAAGGGACGAAGGCTTGAAGAGGCACGTGATCATCAAAAATTCAACCAAGAAGTTGACTGGGCTGATTCCTGCATTAGTGAAAAGGTTAGACTGTTTTGCTTAAATTTGCAATCCTAATTTAGCTGTATAATGTCTAGAGACGGTTTGTGGCCAGTTACAATGGCCTTAGGTGGCTGGGCCCTCTGATGTTAGAAATGCAGAGCGCTGAGGCGAATATGAATTCGTTAATATTTGTGGGTGAGACCGCAGTATTAGTGAGTAAGTTCCAGGTTCACTGCTTGTTTTTCTGTACTTTGATTAGATCTTGTTGGTTGGAGGTTCTCCTGAGCATAGAAAGGAAAGCTAATGTTAACTAATTTGTTCCGGATCTTGTAAAACTTCATGTACTAAATTACGAGTTGGCTGATTTCTAAAGTAGGCCATAAGTATTTTTAGGTAAGAAGGCATTATGTTTTTTGATACACAGTTTGTTTACACATCCCTTATTGTAACTCAAGGCTGTAAATATTATTGCTAGTGTAAACGCAATGTTGTTGTCATAAGCGATATTCATCGCAAATCAAAATGAGCTCTGCAAGCTCACAGAGTTAACAAATGGCGTAAGCTGATACGACGACTTTGTTAGATCAATGATATTAATAACAAAAATGAAATAAGTTATAAAAGTTATAATAATAGCAGTAGCGATAGTAAGTAATTAACGATTCATACCTAAACAAAAAAGATGTTTAGCACTTACAGGTTCTTAGGACCTTTTATCACAACTATAAAATTTACAACAAAACATCTGTCTAAACAGAAATATGTGTTATAAATCCACTGTCAAGAACTGATTTTTTTTTTATCCTGAGGCAGAGTTAAGTGGTTAACAGCAGCATCTGTTTTTTTAGGAAACTATTTTATGTTCTGAGGATTTTGGCAGGGATTACGAGCACTGTGTCAGGCTTCAGAAAAAAATGAAAGAGTTCGATCAGGATCTTGCTGTGGACGCTGCTCGTGCGAACAAAATCAACAAACTAGCCGAAAAGTTGATAGCCAGTGGGCATGCTGGGTCCTCAGCTATCTCTAGTCGACAGCAGATTCTAAATGAGGGTTGGAATCGGCTCCAGGACCGGGCAAGTGAAAGGAGGCAGAAGCTGGCTGAAGCTTGCGAAATTCATGCATTCAACAGCCATTGTGGCGAGGTTGCTGATATCATTAACGAGAAAGCAATTCTTTTATCCAGTGAGGATTACGGACGGGACCTATCAAGCGTTGAAGCCTTGATAAGAAAACATGATGATCTAGAACGAAGCTTGACGGTTATAGAGGGAAAAATGGAGTTGCTTGATAGAGAAGCTCATCGCCTTGTTAGGGTCCAGCCTCATACGGGTCAAACCGTCCAGGTCAAGCAAACAGAGATCATAGAGAAATGGGAGCATCTGAATGATCTGTTTGACGAACGAAAAGGAAAGCTAGAGGCAAATCGCTTACTTCAAATTTTTCTTGTGGATTATAATGACTTGATGGCATGGATGACAGACATGGCTTCGCGCATGTCATCTGGAGATATTGCAAAGAATGTCAAAGATGCTGAGGCTATGTTGGAATTAAACAGAGAGAGGAAAGATGAACTAGAAAGACGCCAAGAGACATTCGTTAGCACTTGTGCCTTTGGCAGCAGTCTTATAGATCAAGGTCATTATGCCGCTACAGTAATCGCAGCTCATGCCAAAGAGCTTGAAGGGACGAGGGAACAACTACTGCAATTATGGGAGAATCGGCAGTCGCAACTAGAACTTTCCTTCAAATTGCAACTTTTTCTAAGGAACGCAGACCAATCAGAATCTTGGATCGCAAGCAAGGAATCATTTCTGTCGAGTGAAGAGCTTAGCGATTCACTGGACACAGTGGAGACGTTGCTGAAAAAGCAGGTGAATTTGGAGAAATCAATAGCTGCGTATGAAGATAAGATTAGAGCTCTGGAGGAATATGCTGATCAGCTGATCAAAGATCAACACTGCGACTCACAACTGATTGGTTCTCGTCGAGATTCAGTCTTGGAGAAATGGAGGAAACTACAGAAACGTGCCTCAGCAAAAAGTGGTAACCTAGGAGAGTCCAAAATGTTGTTTCATTTCCTGAGGGATGCACAAGAAGTAAGCAAATGTCTGCTGCTTATTGATAATATTTTTGTTGTAATTTGCTGTTACAAACTCTATAAAAAATTACTTTCTCCAGTTCAAATGTTACAAAATCTTTTAAATATGTCCAAACGTTTCGGATGATACTCTATCCTTCATGGGAAAGTGAAGCAAGAAACAATTGTGCAAAGTTGTTAAGCTAAAACTTGGTTAAAATTTGTATTTGGTTTATCTTTTTCTATTGAAGTATGGTTTCAGAAGATAAAAGAAACGCATATTTACACCAAGTTTTAGTTTAGCAACTTCGCACAATTATTTCTTGCTTTACTTCCCTGTAAAGAATAGCGTATGATGCGAAACTTCGGGACATTCCTAAAAGATATTTTGTAACATTTTAACTGGAGAAAAAGTAACTTTTTTAAAGAGTTTTTATTTTCTGCTGCTTATGTTACAACTTTCCTTTTCTTTTGGTTTCACATCGTAACTCTAAAAGCCACTGGATACTTTATAGTATAAGTTTATATGAATCTAATATGAATAATTCTAGATCTAGGTATTCTAAGAAATGCGATCGTTGTTTCTCAGTATTTTGCCACTTGTTTTAAAGTTGGCACAATCCGAGTCCAAAATCATTCTCAAAACAGTTCTTAGGTCAGGACGTATAGTATAAGGATGAAGGAATAGGATCTCTTTTCATTCATAGCTTAGATATTTTGAAAGTATTCCATAGTGTGCAAGTTTAGGGGTTCCATTAAATCATCAGAGCTTAAGTAATGAAGGTTGAAAAGACTTTCAAAAATGTACCGCAACTACGTAGTTTTAGAAATAGCACTTAGGTATTCAGTTTCATTAGAAAATGCCGTTAGCCGTTCCACTTTCCATTTACTTCCGTAATTGGTAGTATAGAAGCAAAGTACAAACTGTAGTATGCCGAAGGTCATTTTCAATCTGCTTGTACTCAAGCGTCACAAAGATTGTTATAGTATCACTGTTGTCGCTGGAATGGCTTGAACGTATTTTTGTTACAATGTGGCTGTGCAAAAAGTTGTTTTCATTTTGTTTGTGCTGTTGGCCCCAGTTTAAGTTACTCTGTCCGATTTTTTTTGTGCTCATGATTTGGATAACTAATGTTTGAGTACACCGGATAAAAGTTTGGCTGAGTGCCATCCGTGACAACTTTTTGAATAGTAATCACAGTTCCCCTGCATTCGAGATCATGTGTTTTGATCAACATGCTACTAAAGCCGTTTTTTAGGAGCTCTTCCAACACTTCTATTCTACTATAAATGGATAAAAGTGCTTACCTGACCATTTTAAATCCGCGAAATCAACTTTCAAAATAGTGCACTCATTGCGAACAAAATTCAAAATATATGGTGACGATTTATGACGTCACATGGTTTGAAAGGACTCCAAGCTGCTCTATACTAGCGTTTATAGCGAACTAGCCAGTTTTTTGCACAAACACTGGGCCACCAGCCACGTAAAATCGCTTTGATCATAGGAATATTGACCGGGAAATGGGGGATCCAGATCTCCTGCCTTTCAAGTCATGTGACATCACACAAATCTAATGAGCTTGAAAAGTTTCGCAGCTTTGGTGCTAGCCGGAACAGGCTTTTTGACTTCGTAAATTTCCACAAGATTTATTTTAAAAACTGGTAACAAATGTCTCAGCGGAAATTATACGGGTGAAACTCTAATTTTAGGTATTTTAAACTTGTTTGAAGATTTCGCTTCAGTATCACTTTAACATGTTTGACATTCTTGTTTTAGATGGAGAGTTGGATGAATACCAAGCTACAGACAGCGTCAGAGGCATCTTACAGAGAAGCATCAAATTTACCACAGAAACTTCAGAAACACCAGACATTTGAAGCAGAGTTGACAGCTAACCAGGCCCAGTTGGAAGCAGTCATCAAACGGGGTGACAAATTGTTGAGCTCCTGTCGCGGTTCAAAGGAAGTGATTGAGACACGTCTAAAAGACCTACAAGATCTGTGGACCCTTTTGTCGGAGATGTCAACAAACAAAGGTCAGCGGCTCCAAGAAGCCATTCAGAAGCAGACATTCGAAAGAAATGTGGGCGACCTTGAAACGTGGATAAGTGAAATCGAGAACATGCTGGCCTCGAAGGATTATGGGAAGGATCTCAAAAGTGTTATAAATCTCATGAAGAAGCATCAGTTGTTAGAAGGCGACATAAGTGCGCACGAGGATAGAGTGGCTGAGATTCTCCAGCAGGCTGACGCCTTTGTAGAAGCTGATCATTTCATGAAAGGCGAAATTGCTGAACGAGCAGCAACAGTTTTTGAAAGGTTTGCCCTGTTTTTAGTCTGCTTTGATTTTCATTCGAACACATGCTTTTTAACTTTTAACGACTTTTTTTATTGTCATCATCACCATCATCACCATTCTATCTTACGTTTTTAGTTTGGTTGATATTTTTTATATTGATGCTTAAACAACAGTACCGCAAATGCTCTAAGAAGGGCCCCCCCCCCTCCTTCTCTAATAAGCCCCCC
>JAOBAT010131308.1:0-12378 GCA_026413305.1 Hydrozoanthus tunicans | reverse complement strand
TCGACAAGTGTTGTGGGTTCTTTTAAGTCCCTCGATAGGAGACCAAGAGACTGGGCCTACGGTTTAACGTCCTTATCTGAGAAGGCGCGAAGGTCTAACCATTTGCAGATGTTAGGGCAAAGGCAGCACCTTCTCCTCAGTTTTTTTAAGACCCTAAGTGAAGGTATGGCACCGGGAATCGAAGCCAGGAATCAAACCCGGGAATCGAACCCGGGCCTCCCGCATGAAAGACTGGCACCTTACCAACTAGGCTGTTATTATGTGCTATAAAACTGCCAGTTATGGCTACATGATGATGAATCTGCATGTAATGGAAGAATTGCACATGGAAGCTATCTCTGAAATTGCTGTATGCTCTGTACTCCTGTAGCATTGCAAACAGCCATCACTGACGATGTGGCTCCAAGAAAAGGTTTCAATTTTGCACCAGGTTACAGCAATGTTGGGTCAAGTAGCTGTACCTTTATTCATGATCATTGTATTTAGTCCTTCCTATTTTTGTTTTATGCGACAAATTTTTACTAAGTCTAAATTCTTTTCTTGTAGTGGTTCCATGGTCCCAGCTCATCACAGCCAGTTATGGATCACCAGCAACAACTACCAGTGGGTGTGCAGGGGAGTGCCACACCCTTGTTCTCTTCAGTACCAGGCCCTAGCAGTATGATGTAGTCACATGACATCAACAAGATAGTCTTGGGCCAGGAACTATCAGTTACGTTCCTTTGCAAACAACAATGCTTGTACAGTCTAAAGCTTTATGGCAATGAGGATCCTACTGTGTGGATGTCATTGAGGAAATAACATGCTCTGAGATCCAACAACCCTATAAGTGGACATGGATTTGAAAAAACACAAATATATGGGCGGTTAGCACTTTGGTGACACTTTGACCTCTGTAGTGCCAGTACTATTATTCTGTGGAAGCTTATTCCTTGTTGTTTGGCTGGTCCTCAAGACTCTTGTAATCTTGATACAAACTTCAAGAATTTCTTGAAATGGCTAGCAACATGGAAAATAATGTGGCATATCCTTTTGAGCCTTGAAGGATAAATGTAGAATTTTGAATGTAAAATCATCAAATAGTTTTATGTTTTTGCTATTTAACAGAAAAATATTAAATGTCTTCTTTTTACTGCAAAGTGAATCATAGGAACACAAAGAGTAGATTCTGAAAATGTATTTCTTTTTTGGGGGGATTTTGAAAATTTTAAGTATAACTTATTCTAAAAAAATTCTCAAAAATTTTTATCTTTTCACCCCCCTTATGTATTGGCTTGTAATTGAACAAGATAATTTGTCTCCAGCAACAAATAATTTTTTTTCTTCAACATAAGCATATGTGTTATTAAACATAAGTTTATGTTTGTTAAATAAAAAATGTTCATTTAGTATTTAGGCTTGGAATGTAGCATAAGCATGGATTTTTTAATGGATTGCCATTGAGAAATGGTATCCAGCAGTCTGTTGAATGCACTTCATCTTAATACCACTTTCATAATTAAGCACTGGATCATTCTTGGTTCATAATTTAGTATCATGTACAATAATATACTACTAAAATGTAATTATTACTTTTTACACAGTTAAAAATTGTTTTGTAAATAGAAAAGAGGGCTATCAGCAAAACTGTAATTTGTTAGCTTTTGACTCGACAAAACTTTAAGCTGTATTGAATTTTCTATTGTACATATAATATATTATTATTAAAATTGTACTGTATTTATACTTCTTTTGTTTGTTAATTGTGGAACAAATAGATAGTATGGTCTGAAGAGCAAGTACCGAAAAGCAAAAACCAAACATGGTGAAAAGTTTGAAATTGCTTGTGGAACTTGTTTTAACCAAGTAGCTCTTTGTAGCAAGGGGTGATGTGACCAAATCTGCCTTACACCAAGCAACCAGGAAAAAAAATGGTATCCTGAACAGGAAAGAGCTGGGCCTGATCAGGGCCGTACATAGCTATCTTTGGCTTGGGGGGGGGGGGGGGAGGAGGCAGCCTTGTTCAACTTGAGCCCAAAAGTTTTGGGAGAGAGGGGGGCTGGAGGTGGGATGAAAATACTGGTTTTTCCCCAAAGTTTTTATTTGCAAGCTTAATTTACTAATCTTCTTTGAAAACTAGTATTTGAATAATGGGCCCTAACTGTTCACTCAGTTCAGGCTATATAAAACTTGTGAATCTGCAACTCATTAACGTTCCGACTGGAGGGCTGGCTGAACAACAACAGAGATACATATATCTTAAAAGTCCTGTTCCTAAAAACATAACTTGGGAAGACATAAAATGTACATATACTTAGAACAAATCTTACAGTGAATCCAGAAAATTCATGAAATCCATAGTGCTACTAATGCTTGCTCAAAAACTTGCAAAAAAGCAATGAAAGAACATAGCTGAGAGTTCCAATCTGCATGTCAAGTCTATAGTGCAAATTAAAAATTAATTAACAAAACCAACTTATTTTAATTAAAACCTCCTGCGGGGGTGAAACCTGATTTGTCGACAAACTTGCTATCTGGCAAGTGATTAGCCAATCATTTTCAAAAAAAGGGAATTATTTTGGAAAATATTCCTGTCTGTAAAAATTAATGTGGTGTTAGTTAAATTTTGGTACAAAACAAAAGGTCTGGCAAATCGTTTAAACAAAATCTTCAATCTCGTTTTCTAGAGCTCAACAGTAAACTTACCATGTTGTATCTAATGAACTATTAACTCAACCATATGACTAGCGGAACTGTTAATTAGGCACAGGGACCATGGTGCATTTCTAAATAGGGGTAGTCAATATGAAGTTGCTAAGAATTGAGAGTGTTACAGAAAAAATTTTCGAGTTTTTTACTATGAAAAAGGTTGGTTATTTTCCTCTTTTAATTGCTTCCTACACCATTTTTTACATGTTGAGGCAGTGTAACAGATTATGTAGAGACAGTTGGTTTTTGATGATTATGAGTAAAGGGTGATACAGAATGTCATAGCAACTACCTTGGTGTAGGACAGGAAAGTAAACTCAATCCAGTTTCTTGTGTCAAAATAATGAAGTAAAATTAAGACAAAGTTGTAAGTGATATGCTCCAATTTACAAGTTATGATAAACAAAGCTAGGATTTTAAATGTAGACTTATCAATATTGAATTGTGACCTTTATAAATTACCATCTGATTCTTTATAAGCTTATAGTTTGAATTTAACAGCAAAAATTGTGAACATACTTGATATGCCAATCCTAAAATCATAGTTCCGGTCATTTATTTAAAAAACTGATTAAGAAAGGAATGTTTTCAATGTTGTCCTCTTTGATGTGTGAAAACAACAATAGGTTTAACAAAGATACTTTGAATACCGTTTTTAGTTTCTATTAAAACGAAATTTGTTGCCCTTAATGAAATACCCAATATGATGCATTTACAAAACGACAAACTCGGTAAAACCAATCAATAGCTTAAAAGTGAAACGCGAAATCAAAAATTTGCGGGAAGTTAAAATGCACTTGCATTGAGCATTTTAATCTTTGACGAGAAATTGTTAACAATACAACGGTAAATAAAGCAAAACAACACCTGTTTTTTTGTATTGTTTTCCGATAGCATTCATACAATAATTGATTATCAGAGCACCTTCGTGAAGTTTATTTGATATTCATCTAGCCGCCAAATTTCCATATTCTATTTCAGGTCCTCAGCGTTGAACCAATCAAAATCGCATTGTTGACAGTTTGTTGACAGACATCTTTTGGAAATGTTTACTGATTTATATTATTCACTCAGCGGTATTTTTTCTTACATTGCAATCTTTGGACCAACTGTAGTTCACTTTTTTCTTATGAGAACTTTGGATAGCGAAGTTTCAATTTATTGTTTCGGTGGCATTGTTTCAATCTTTCAATTTTTTTTACTGTCATTTTTGAACATTTAAGGCTGCAGTAATTGTTGACGCGCAATTGTTACCAAAATGTTGAGGCTTACATGAAAATGAGATTTACCACAACGAAAATTCGCTGTTGTTTCTTTTTGATAAACCATCCTTTAAGCCTGCTCCGTAGGAAAAAAATCATCATTTGACTGAAATAAACATTCTGGTGAACCACTTGAAATTTGCGTTTGTTATTGTTTTTGTAAAAGTATATTTTGTCAATTAAATTCGTGACGAAATTGTCGCCTTTTTACTTGCTCTAAGTCTAAACGCCGGTTTTGGAGTTTTTGTATGGTGTAAACTAAAATATTTGCATCTTTAATGTACAATCCAAAGTTGCAAGTTGTAATACTTGTTCATTTTTGCAATCTAGGAAAGGTATAGCAAAGGTATAACAAAAAGAAAGACCGAAAATGATTATTTCCCCTGAGGCACCAAGTTATTTCCTCTGAATTGGCGGAAATTATTTTTTGTCAAACTTGACTAATATTTGGGAACAAAAACAATAACGCTTACCAACAAATTTTTTGAGCGACTGCCAACCAACCTGGCTGCATACCATGGTTTTGGGTAGTCGCCACGCGGATTCGTGCAAAACAAAATATTTCAATAATTTGACTTCCGATAAAAATATTCCGAACTTCCTATTTCAATTTACTCAAGTTGCTCAGTTTTACTTACTGGATTTTCCATACAACAAATCTTTTCTTAAGTGTATAACAGTATAGTTAGAGACTGGCCCGTCTGCAAGAGTTTTTTTAAACGAATGAAACGTGTTTTAAATTTCACCATGGTTGGTTCTATGTATTGCCAGACTATATACTAGCACTGGTCGGTTGGGGTTGGTATGCTACAAAGTTGTTCTTTCCCTGATGGTAAATTTTTCAAAAAAAAATGGAAAATATGCCAGGGAAAATGTGTAAGGAATTCCAGGAAATTAATGCAGTGTTACCAACGTCTTGGTCTCCTGGGTCAAACCAACTATGGGTCGGTTGGTGGGACTCGAATGGGACCCCACCGACCAACATACAATATCAATAGGTGTCAACTTCAAGCTATTGTTTACTTTCACTGGAAGAAATTGTCCCACAATTTATCCGATTGTTGTCAAGTGTTTCATTGCTTGCCGCAGATTAATTGACCTAGAGCTGAACCAATCACGGAGGGTAAATCAAGGAAAGGAGTGACGTCACCAGCACAGCAATAACACCTGCACATAAACAGGAAAAACCGGTTTCCGTTGCATGACGTCATACTTTACAGTACGGTCGAAGCTGGTTGCCGAGGAAACAGTGCTTCTTGACAGGTCAGCTAAGGCGCTGATTGGTTCACGGCCCAGATGATTGGCAAGTAGGCTATTTTGGGAAAGGTATTGGGGTGAGAGCTTGAGGCTCGCATTTTGTGGCACACGTCTATCAGAGGGTTGTGGCGTTCCTTTCACTTTCCCGCCCCAGTGAGTTTTGCCTTCACGAACATCATTCGAATAGTTCCCTGTGTGACGGAAATTCACCGCAATTTTTAATTCAGGACTGAAACACAAAATGATACATGTAAGTGGAACTGCTAGTTGAAAGAAAACGGATTCCGGGAGAGTGTTACTTCTTCGGTTTTTTTCTGAATAGGCAAGACATTAACCGCCATTAAAATGATGTCGTTTTCCTTTGCAATCACATGGCTGGTTGAATGAAAAGAAAATCATTGCACACTGAATATATTTCACAACCGGTTTGTATTCGCAGGCTTTTGCTGGTAGCTGAACAGTATGATGGAATAGCTGGTTGTAAGAGATTTCTTTTGGACACTTGAAAGCGGGCGAGGGATTTTTGACCATCAGACAAAATAAAAGTTCGCAATTTGCCGCTGCTTCAATTCATCGAGTCATATAAGACATTTTAAGTCTGCAAACGTCACGGTTGCAATTGATCGCACGCTTTGGACCCAACTTGGTGATCTGTAGTCACTAAAGTACCAGAAAAGTAAGGTATGTGTTCTTTGAAAGTAAGTTTTTATCCAAAATCTGTTCATTATATAGTTGTAAGGATTTGAAACACGTTTGATTCGAGTGCATGTAAATTAGCGCTGTCCGCCATGACAGTTGGTTGTAATTCCCGGCTGTTCACGTCAAAACGTGGTCTCACATGTATCTGTGGTGCATCTTACACTCATAAGACTGTTGTCAAACTATTTTAACTAACAAAATGCGGTTTCTACCGTGGAGTGTAAAATTCAGGGGATTTCCTGCAAGTCTTGTAAACAAATGGCCGTTGAACAGTGATGGGTCATTCCCAGCACTACGGCTTTTGCGAACAACTGACATTCCACACGAACATGAATCGATTATGCAAAAATTAGCCGTAGCGTCAGGTACACATTTTTGTTAGTTGCTAACTGTAAACATATCTTTATTTTTCTTAGGAATGTCAGCTGAAGTTGTTTCTAAAGAAAGCAAGCGTTTGAAATTGTCGTGTGCAGGAGAAGACGGACCGAAAAGCGAAGAGGCAGATACAAGTGTGAAAAAAGGATCCGCGACGAACCATACTTCCGCTCAGATTTCGGGCACGGCAGACTTAACGTAGGTTTTACGCAGACTTTACTCTTAATTTCTAGTTTGAACTTACCGTTTAGAGACTACGGGATAACCTTGTTTTTTTGCCTTATCAAATTTGAGCTTGTAATGATTAGTAGTGCCAAAATCTTTAAACGTACTTCGAGCGTTTTAAAAGACTAAAATTGACTATTGGCATCGAATAATATTATTTTGGTTCACCTGTTGGTGACAGTCATTTTGTGACTACTTGAGTTAAAAATCATGGTCTTCATCAGAAGTTCGTTTGTGTGTTTCGTAATCATGATGATTTAAAGCATTCAAGTTCTCATTTGAAAATAACCTTATTTTTCCTGAAGATGCCCGAAACAACAACCTTAATCCTTGTATCAGGAAGTTCTTCAGACGTGAACTGCTTGTACAAATTGATCTCCAGTTAAAGTTGTCACGTACAGGAAAGAGTTTTGATCACCAAATATCTGCAGTTGGTACAACTTGTGAATGATGGTTTAAAAAAGGAATACGCTTTGAATCCCGAGTTGATGCCGGGAAGGGTTTTCTCTGCAGTTATTCGGACATTCATTTTTCAAGAAGGCGAAAATTTTTATCGTTGAACTCGACTCAAAACCATTCATGTCGTGTATAAATTTTGACCTATATCAACCATTTTTTTGCGTTTTTATTCCTTCAAAGCGTATGTTCTTTTTTTCAATTGACGACAAGATACAAATGGTTTTCTTGGCCGTCTTTCAACAATGTGATTCTCTTTTAATCCGATATCGAAATTGCTGTTTTTCAATGCTCTCTTTTACGTAGCGTTTTTGTTTGTTTAAGTTTAACGTAAATACCTTTTAAATCTGTCTGTTAATTAGCAGAACCTATAAATACTCAAGGAAAATTCCGAGTTTTACAAGCAACGCACTTTTTTTCAACTTTGATTTTTGGCAAATTTATATTTACATTTTCCACCACTTGTGGACGTTTGGACTTGATAGTTTTTAAGTGTTTTACAGGGCTGACTCTTTCATTAGTAAAACACCTTTTGCTTGAATTTTCCATAATTACATTTTGCCTGGAGCTTAAAATTATTGGCTCAATGTTCAGTTCTCTCATCAAAGGAAGTGTGTATGATAAGACCATTAGAAAGGGCATTAATTAGTTGTGCGATCAGGCCAGATTAGCAAACAATCACCATTATTGAAACGTTGTAACAAACATAGCTTTTGTGGCCTCTTTGATAGTTCAGTTGACTGTTAGTCATCACGAGGTCTGATTATAACTTTCATGAGCTGTCCTTGGTGTATCAGTCAATCTCTTGGTCAATGATATTATGGTTCTCGTCATTGTAAACATTGGAAAACATTTATACTTAGCACAGCCAGATTGGTTCCAGTTTGGTTAGTTTAATGTACAGTATCAGTATCCCCCCGTCCCAACTTTCTTTTTGCTTCTGTCTCCCAAAAACTGGTTTGAGGTAATAAAAGTGTTTGGAGGAAATCTTGACTGTTTTTTTTCCAAGTTTGTTTTCCAAAATATTTACTGGATAGGTTCACAGTGACTCTTATGGTCTGCAGTAAACATTAGACAAATTTCACATATGGGACTGTTTAGTTAGTTCAAGTAGCCCATGAAAATGTTGTTTCTTTATGTTATATTCTACTAGCAGCTTCTTAAATTTCAACCCTGTTTTGTTCAAATTGGGTGACTTTAAAGATCACATAGAAGTTGAGAGTGGCATTTGATTTTCATTCCATTGGCATAATTAACTCCCAAGATGATAAGTTTGTAAATTTCTCCAAAATAATTAGATCCTTGTATTTTTTGTGAAGAAATTGGAAACAATTGTAACCCTTCCAGAAAGAAATAATTGGTGATCAAACTTAGTATTTCCAAACCAAAGAACTTTTGTTATTAATTTTAAGGATAATTTAGATGATTAACTCTCTAGATGTATAAGGGTAAAGGCAAGTTTCCCTTAAAAATACATACCTGATGTTATCAGCATCTAACTTCTCTTCATGTAACACATACAAAACAAGTCATTTGGTTGGGAGAAAACACAAACTGATCAAACAGAATGAACTACAAGGTACAGCAATGACTGAAAAGGTTAATGTACACCAATTCAAACTCGAGTATTATCATAGGGTTCTTAAAACCACTAGCCTGTCTTTTTCCACCTTTGGGCAGTTAAGATTTACACTAATTTTGTAATAAATCCTGTCTTATAGAGTTGCAAAGAAAGAAGCTGTAGTTGTGATCTCATCAGACGAGGAGAACTCTTCAAACTCAGATACCGACAACATACCTCTTAGTAACATCAAAAAGGAAATTGACAGTGAAAAGAAATCAGAAGGATTAAGTGCTCACGAAAATAAAGAACCTTTGAAGATAGAGGAAAAACATCAGCTGACAGAAAAAACTGGTACCAGTGAACCTTCAGAGCAAGTTGAAAAGAAAGATCCTCTCTCTGTAACAAATTGTGATTCAAAAGCATCTGCAAACTTGGATTCTGGCCCTAAAGAAGTAACTAAGCTTGATACAAAAGTCCCTACAAATTCAGATTCTGACTCGGACGATTGTATTAGTCAGGAAGATCTACTTGCAAAACTGGGCTTGAATTCTGTCAGGCGAGCAAGTATGAAAAACATGAATCACAAAGATTCAGATTCACAAAATGCAGCATCTAAACAAGAACCAAGAAAACCGTTATTCTGTGATCGACCGAAAGAGAGTATCATCGAACTGCTGAAAGTACCCAAACCATTTTCTCTTGATAGAAACAAGAGGAAAAATGGGGAGATTAACTTGACAGATCCAGTTTCTAATGGTATTGTTGATGACTGTGATAGTCGCCCAGAATCACCCCTTAATGATGAAGAGGAACTTCTTGGGAAGGAAAGATTGATTGCAAAGCTTAAAGGAGAACTAAGAAATGAGGAGGCAAAGCTTCTCCTATTGAAAAAACTATATGCAAGTCAGAATGATGGGAAAGCAGGTACAGCTAAGTCCCAGAAAGAAAATGTCATCAATGGCAAAAGTTATCCATATTCACAGCAAGTGTCTTCCATGGCACAACAGTACAAGAGTTCGTCGCAACTTGGGAAGAAACCTTCCAGTCTATTGCCTCCCCCACCCCCCCTTAAAACCTCTTTAAGTGGTAGTGTTGGTATGTCAAAGTTATCATCAGTTTCTGCTCAGCCACGGATCTTACCTAAAGCAGATAAAGTACCCATACAAGCACAGTTATCCTCCAAAACAAATAACACTCCATCACCCCACAATGCAAAGCAGACTGTAACAAGTACACCTTCAGGCTCGGCAATTGGTATGCTCCAGAACGTCATAAGTTCTATGAGCAACAATCTTGTCCACCCTACTCCTTTGTATCCTAGACCGAGCAGCCAAGGAACTATGGGTAGTAGCTACCCAGCGAACCAGCCAGCTCCTTTACGTCCAACTCCAGTTCGAGCGAACACTGTGCAGTCGATGCAGCCCGCGGGCAGCAGTTACCCTTCGTACCAAAGTGGACAGCAGACTACAAGCTCTACTGTTTCACAAGCAGGAAAACAAGCTGCAGCAAAAATGGCTCTCCGTAAACAGCTTGAGAAAACGCTGCTTCAGATCCCACCACCAAAACCACCTCCACCAGACTGGTCTTTCATCCCAAATCTAAACTCTCCTGAGTTTATGATTCTAATGGGATTGGAAGAGGTGGTGAAAGCAATTGCTATTAAGGAAGGGAAAGCTAATGTCGATCCTTTGGCTGAGACAACAAAGAAAGGAAATCCCCGAGTTTGTTCTGCATGTGCAACTGACTTTACCCCAGGGTGGAGAAAGAAGCCAAGCGACAGCTCAGGATCAATCATATGTGAGAAGTGCAGCACCGCAAATGTGAAGAAAGAGTTGAAAGCTGAGCATACAACGAGGCTGAAGGCTGCATTTCTCAAGGCTTTGAAACAAGAACAGGAGATTGAACAAAAAATGAGTGAATCGACCCCTATAGCTCCCAAACCCCAGCAAGGACAAAAGTCAAGTTCAGGATCCCAGACAGCCAGCTCCACCTCGCACCATCACTTGCCACATCATCAGTCCGTGATGCATCATCATCATCAGCGCAATATTTATCATCATCATCAGCCAGCTCATGCAGACTCTCTACTATTCCAGTTGCAACAACAGCACCTGCAGCAGCAGCAGCAAGAGTTGGAAGCTGCTCGGCGGCACTCTGATGTAAGATGGCATCCATATATCAATCAGCGCCATCACTCATCTCACAAACCGCAGCATCACACTCCATTTGCAGCAGACACTGATAGGCAGTATTTACTTGATATGATTCCTTCGTTGCCAGGTCACACATTAGGGTACAGTTCAAAGTACTAATAAATTTATATTATTATTAATATTATTATTATTATTGCTTCATTAGCAAACCTTATCTATCTTATTTTTCTTTGAGATTATAAATCTTCAAGCTACCTTATTAGTAGTATTTAGCTAACTACATTTTATAATGGTTTACAAACAATAATTTCCTTTCTTTACAGCCAAACTCTAGATTTTGCCTATGCTGATATGATTATGTCTTTCATTTCAATCATATTTTGAGAAAGTTCCATCTAGGAGGAACAAAATGTGGGAACTTTTGCAGTGTTTCACAGCTGAAAGAACAAGTAACCAATATAGTTGAAATACTATTGGCTTGTCTTCATGGGTATTCATTTGTGTTAACACTCCTGACTCGCCATAACTTACTATCATATTTTTGTTCAAACAATTTGGAAAAAACAATATATTACCATTGTACAAAACAGTAGATAATACACAAGGAATTACAAAGCACTCTTGGATTAGTAATGAGTGCATAACCATATTTGAAAACACCTAGAGAGTTTAGCTGCAGCAAAGCTGTTCATAAATGTGTTACCACAGAGGATTTGGGTATGACAATTCAATCTCACTAGCTGACCAAGATATAACAGAGTTGAAATTAAGGAAAAAATGAAGTCTTACATTCTTGTAAGGCATGGCAAAGTAACTATTAAGGTATGAGATATATTGTTGCAGAAGTGAATTAAATTAATAACCAGTTCTTGTTTGTTTTAAAAAGTATTTATTTAAGTTGATGGGTATGCAGAATCGAAAGAAAAGAGGCATGGAAAATAAACAACAAAAAGATGCTACCTAGATCTTTGTGTGGTGTATTTCTTTTTTTCGGCTTAGGTAATGGTCTGTGTAAAAACCATGCAACCTCCCATTGTTCTGCTCCCACACCAGAATGTTTAAATTTTTATACTGCAAGAACATGTTTACTTGTGTACTATATAGTTTTGAAATAAAAAGCATTAACACTGTTTTAAAGCAACATTTGTTTTGTGCTATGGTAATTGAAGGGCCTAGTGCAAAAAGGATGTAAATGACTGTATGAAATGCTAAATTCTCCCAACAGTTAATGAGATAAGGGGTAAAGTAGGGAGAGTTCATAACTTCATCAAAAGTGACTTGTGCCATTTTGCACTAGTCTCTTCAATTTAGCACAATGCAAAGCAAACCTTTTCACTTTCAGTGTTCCTCTCATGGTATTCTTCTTAATTTTAAAAACAGAATTGTTTCAACTGTAAAGGCTTGAATGAGTGAACTGGAAAGAAACACGTTAGCTTAGTTATGAATATATAGTCGCCATTTCCCTTTTGCAACAACCGATATCTGCTTTAGTGCTACTAGTCTATTATTAATTTTGATGATTGGTGAGCTGTTACATTTGCATTCCCTTGGGACAACTTGAAGACGAGTTCTATGCAAAAATTGTCTTGTGTAACCCAGGGTTCGTCTGGGTCCTTAAAAATCTTAAAAGTCCTTAATTTTCACTTTCCAAAATTTGAGGCTTCAAAAGTCCTTAAATTTCACAAAAATCAGGGTGCTT
>JAOBAT010131296.1:0-35232 GCA_026413305.1 Hydrozoanthus tunicans | reverse complement strand
TTTGCACCGATCTGCACGTAAACAGTGCGTCAGAGTATAAACAAATGCAACATGCCGCATTCTCCTCAAGTAATATTTTGCTTTTCTTCAATAGACTCTTATCAATTCGATCATGCAATATCAATACCTGACAACTCATTGGTTTCACTATAAACACTACTTCCACGTATTTAAAATTGAGAAACAAACATTGTCCTTTTATTTAAGAATATTCATAAGTTGTTTAGATGCTTTAATGTAGACAATTTCTTTAAACTTCTAGCTATCGAGAACCAAAATAAGTTTTATTTACTTATATTTGTTACTGTTTATTAACGTTGTCAGTACTGTTACGACAAGAAAACTAAACACAAAACTTGTACAAAAGTGCAACGTTTTTCAAACAACTTCTCCAACAGATACATTTATGAGATTAAGGTCGTAATTAGTGGTTTAAATTTAGAAAACTAAACTAGCGCTGTACTTAAAGTATGACAACTAATTAAGTAGTTGCTAGGTTATAATTTGCTGTCTTTGTCACTGGTCTTTAAAAAGTTTTGGTTTCACGTACCTTTGTTGCTTTGCTATCAAAACAAGCGCTTTGCTTCTTGTTCCTTTTGCCACGGCTTACAGGTTCAGACCAGAAAGCATAAGAAGAAACTTGCACGTATTTTGGAAGAAAAGGCCGTACAAAGCCGATCAATTAAAAAAAAATGGATTGCCTCAATATTTCTTAAATGGAATTTAGCGCGAAAGTTAAAAGTATCGACATCAGAACTAGGTGGTCTAATCAAGGATTAGGATCTTCAGAGTCCAGTACTTAAATATGCTTTTTGTGGAAATTGGCGTCAAAATCTTCAACTGCTGGATGATTGAATTTCTTCGAGAAGCGGCAAAGCCATCTAAGGAGAGCTGTTTGCTTTAAGATGCCGTTGCTTCGTTGGTTCATGAATATGCAGGTTAAGAAACGGCATTTTACCCATGTATTTGAAAACAGTTGAATCACAGATGATTTTAAGACTGGTGTTTTATTGGGAAGTAAGTTCACATTTTTCATTCTTTTAGAATCAGTTAAGATAATCGTATCACATAAGTGCTATAAGTGCTTATAGAAATCAGTGCTATTTTTTTCCATTTTTTTGTCGGTTTTTTTTTTATTTTATTAGTAGTTTATTTTATGTGTGAAGTTGCAACATTTCTGTTCGTAAACTTAAAAGGACTACTGGAGGAGCCTCACTAGGACACCTCAAGATTGCTTTAGACCCTAAGTATTTGTTCTAGAATACAATAGTCTACCATTAAACAATTAATGTAGAAGAAAATAATTAGTAAAGATATAAAAATAAATACATTTCGTAAAATTACTCAGGTGATTATAGATTTTCCGCCGCTCTGATTGGTGGAGGCTGACGCACTAACCTAGCTGTGATCACTCCGCGCGGAGTGAATTCTTATTGAGTTTGAGAAAATTGATGAAAAAATGTCTGCGGAAAAATTATAAGCCCCCGCTGTATTCGAGATCGCTTAGGGTATAATGAGAGCAAAAGTGACTTCGGTTTAACAAATGACTTTAATAGTTTTCAGCATGAAATCACCCCCTTAACGTTCGCGTGACCGTTAATTAATGCTTTTGTGGAGTGAATATATATATCAACAAATGATATTTTGAAAAGCTTTAGATATCTCTGTGACAATACAAAAGCTAAAACTGGACATTTATCAACTGGCTCAAAAATATCAAAAGTGTACTAGAATGGCCAAAATTAGCGGCCATGTTTGAGTCATTATAAGTGTGAATAATTTGTCTAAAGGATGGAGCAGTTAACTTCAACTTGGCCAAACTACGTGGGTTTTTTTCGCCAAAATTGAGCTCTGTCAAGTTGTTTTCATAATAAAGAAGAAAGGGGTAAGTAGAGTAACTTATGAGAAGTGTTTCAAAGGTTACCCCTAAGAAGAAATTAATTACAATATAATTTCCAAGCTATTTCCACCTCAATGTTCTTGTTTTATCATAATTGCTATATTGCACTTCATTTTTCTTCTCACTCAACTGCCCTTTGAAGGGCTGCTAAATCTACGTCACATTTAACAACTTAATTTATCATGTTGTTTTTATCGATACTAGAAATTCATGTAAACGGTGCGTAGGAATACTAACGACATGCCGCATGCCGCTCAAGAGATACTTTGCTTTTCTTCTAGAGATCTGATCATTTCATAAAATACTTTACTGCCGTATACCTAACTACTAGTTAACTTCACGAAAAATTACTTCCTTTTGTCGAGAAACAAGCATTGTTCTTTATTTAAGAATACTCATAGGTTGTATGATGTCTTGGAGGGGTGATTAAGTAAGCACTTTAGCAGACTATATCTTTAACTACTAGCTATGTCGATAACCAAATAGAGTGTCATTTATTGCCGTTGCTATAGTAGATACAATACAATACAATACAATACAATAAAACACTATATACAACAAGAAAACTATGTACCCGACATAAGTTCTATTTATTTATTTATTTTTGTTTTTGTTTATTAACTTTGCCTGTACGATACAATATACAAAATTATACAAAAGTGCCAGGGCTCCCGCAACAGCCGATAGAATAAATTACTTCGGACCCAGAACTTTACTATTCCCACCAGTTGAATACATCACAAGAGGAGATATTTCGAGGTCTTCTTTCCCTTTAGGATGGGAAGAAACTCCCGGGCCTCCATTAAAATTTACCTCAAAGCTGCATAGATAGAAAAACGCATCGGCTATCTGTAATCAAAGAAGACAACTCATCGATACAGTTTCATCAATATAGGACTCATGCATACAAGAGCAAGCTCCCGAGATATAACTGAGTATCTTTTCAATTTGCGAAACCATACATAGAGTATAACCAACATAATTGCAAGTGCTCGATAAGAGAATGAATGCTTTTTTTGAGAATGATCGCAGTAGTGTATAAGAACCAAATAATCCAGCATTAGAGTTAATTGTGATCATAAAATGTTGCAAAATTTTTAATTGATAACGAGTAAAGTCTACGCATTTCCTTTCATTAAAAAACGAAACTGAAATTATCTCCTTTCATTTAAAACTATACATTACATCTGACGTATTTTACTGACCGCAAAGTTTTCTTTGAACTAATCTGACTCCGAGAGAAAACTGAAATTCGGTATATATTGATCCCTCTTTTCCAAAAATGTTTTTTTTTTCATTGCAATAAGTTCATAAGCTGGCGATTCTGATTTCCCTTTTTTGATTATGAAAAAAAAAGAAAAAAAAATGCCGAAACAGAAAGAAACTACTTGAGTTGGTTCAGTTCAATGCTAAAACCAAACTCTTTAATTCTAACGGGTAACAGAAGTATTCAGTACAATATCCCTGCTCAATAAAGCAAGATCTTTTTAGCCTGTCTGCTGTTACTTTTTGGTACACAGGTAGGTTAGGAAGTTTGTTAAAATTTCTTAAAGCAGAAGCAAATTGTGTTTTAGCACGTATACAAAATTATGAAGGTCGATTGCTTCAAATATATTGCTACTCTAATTAAACACGATATGCAGTACGACGCAATAAGCTCAAATTAAATTTCTAAAGAAAGGGAAAACGATAAGAGGCAAACCTTAATTAAAAGGAGATATTTGTATAATTTTTGTATAACTTTGGCTAACAAGTAATGAGCCACATGCTGAGTTTCAATGAAGGTATAATTGGTGATTTAAACGAAAATAACCTTTAATAAATCTTTCTCTCAAGACCACTGACGTAAATTGTTGAACTGTTTCTTTAAAAGCAGGAGCTACTTTGCTGCTATTCACTTTCGTATGGAAAAGAAGGTCAGAACACATAACAAACGTGGTCAGCAATGTTTCATGAAAGTGGCTTACTCGTTCTTCTTTCAGTTCATCAGTTCTTTCTTCTCGTGCATGGCCACGGGAGAATGATTGAACCAACTGCAAGGAACTATGTGTGGAGGATTCCCGAACTCGCTCAAAACAAAGTCCAGCCTTTCTACAACGACAACGAGTTGGACTGTGGTGGACGGCAGGTACAATGGGAGGTTCGCGAAGGCAAATGTGGGGTCTGTGGTGACGAGTTTGGCATTTCAAACCCGCTTTTTGTGTCACCTGGGGCGTACGCTAAAAACATCATCACAAAAACCTATACTGAGGGCCAACGAATTCAGGTACAAGTTGAAATAACAGCGAATCACAGGGGCTGGTTTGAATTCCGACTCGGTGATATCGGCACCCCTCCAATCACTCAAGCAAAGTTGACTCATCTTCTTCATCTAGTCGGCGGTGGCACTCGGTGGATGCTCACTGAAAAGACTGCAAGAGTTTACACAATTGAACTCCAGCTCCCCGCCGGCCTGACGTGCTCGCAGTGTGTTCTCCAATGGTGGTACAACACAGGAAACCACTGGGGCTGTGACAACAATAATGAGCAGTGCGGCTTAGGACACGGGCCGCAGGAAACATTTGTCAACTGTGCCGATATTACGATTGTTAGCAGCACAAATCCGATAACTGGGGGCCCAACACAACAGACTACCTCGGCTCCCACGAGTAGCGGAACCCCACACACCACTAAGATAGCCTCTACTTCTACCGGCGCCACAGAGCCAACAACGGAAGGGCCGACTCCTAATACTCAGGCCCCAACAGAACCAACATCCGATGAGCCAACGGTAGGGCCTTGTGATGGGGAGTATGAAGCTAGCGGAGCGTGGAATGGTAACCAAGATATGACCGAATGGTGCAGAAGCAATTGTGTAAACGGCAATTGTCCGGTTAGTCATTGTCGGTGTAACAGTATGAATCCAACTTCTACCAATCCTACGGAAGGGCCGACTCGTAGTACTCAAGCCCCAACAGACCCAATGGTAGGGCCTTGTGATAGCGGGTATGAAGCAAGTGGAGAGTGGAATCGGCACTACCTTTTCAATTCCTTTTGCAAAAATTACTGTCAAAAAGGCTACTGTCCAGCTAAATATTGTCAGTGTATACCTGTATTTAATCACTAGATCACAGTGTTTTGTTTTGAAATTTAAACTGCACTTCAGAAAATTGTTTCAACAATGCACATTGTTTTCGATATAAATATTTCTGTTTTGGGGTTTGAAATGCAAGGCCGCTAAAGCTCAACTAATTTAATTGTGCTTCTTGGGATTAAGATCCTGTCGATTTATTGAGGATTTTATAAACTGCGTATCATTTCTTATCATTGTGTATTGTTGAGTTAAAGATCGAAGCATTTTTTTCAAAATTAGCAATCAACTCAAGCCTCGTGCAGCGCGTTCATAAATTGTTCATAAATTTTATCCCATCCGAGCCTCGATCTTACAAAGTTGTTCTTATAAAAAAAAAGCGTATAGCTCGCTTCAGTTCTACTCTGAAATTCTTAAACTCCCTATAAAGCTTATTTTTTTCATTTTTTAGATTAAAAGTGTTGTCATCTACGACTGACCCAAAATTTGAATAATCAAAGAAAGTTCCCACGTCTAAGTATAGTTTTTAATCAAAAAAAGGTTGGAATGTTAATTGACCGAGCAGGCAGGGAACTTGTAACCTGTGACGTAGCAGCAGTGAGTTGACTTGTGTGGGTTTTGTTTAAAAAAATTCAAGTTTCTATTAAAAAAGAACTTCTAGGGAATAATTCGTTGGTTAAATTTGTAGCAATGTGACTATTGCCGCCAGAATCCAATGTTTTGAGATGAAAAAGATTGTCATAATATTGCTACGTCACATGCCGCCTTCTACGTCATCATTGCACGCTTCAAGCCTAAAAAAAGTAACAAGAACAGCGAGTTTCGATCATTGCTATTCATTAAGAATTCTACTGCTTCTAATTTAATATATAAGCTTTATAGGGACTTTAAGTTTTATCAAAGGCTAAAAGTTTAAAAAAAGTAGTAATGAAAAAGAAGGTAATATAAATTACACTATTATTTGACAACATTGATAATAGTATTATAAATTAGAACAATTTTCAATTCTTGGTCACATGCAAAGATTTGGTTATATTTTATATAAATGACACTATTATTTGACGACATTGATAATAGTAACAAATTAGAACATTTTTCAATTCTTGGTCACATGCAAAGATTTGATTATATTTTTGTCACAAATTCTTTTTCGGAAACTCTAGATATATGAAAGAACTTATTAGCAAACATTGACCTTATTAAGAATATGATTAACAAAAGTTCTTAAATGAAGACAATATCAGCCTTTAAAGTAAAGTGAGCAAGGCAACTCGTGTATGAAATGAAGGTACTTTTGCGGCTTTGCCGCACCGTGCAGAAAAGTGTTTAGTTTGTTCTGCTAGAGGTTTGAATAAAGATACCTTTGAGATCATTGTATAATTATAGTTAGTAAAATCATACTAGTGGTCAATCATGAATGCTGCATTCTGATTGGCTACGCTACTCCTAGGCTATTAGTGATGGCCCGCGAGTAGCGATTGTGCGTAATCATATTTGTCGTAAACATTAAAAAATCAATTTTAGAGCTTTAAAAAAAGATTTTTTACTTCTGATTTTTGACCAACTAGTATGATTTTACTAAAACAATTATCCCTCTCGCCCGTATGGGCTAGTAGCCAAATAGCCTGCAGCCTCATGAGCTATTGGTTTCTAGCCCATTCGGGCTCGAGCTATAATTGTTAATTATAAAAATATTAAGGGTTTTTTTGGTATTATTCGAGTTAAAGAAGAGACAAGTTGTTTGTTGCAAACAACTCTAATTCAGTAAATCTAGAAGACTGCTACACTAGAACACTAAAGGTAATAAATAACAGCAACAGGCCTGAAAGTTCATTCAAAGCCATTCACAGCATCTTAATTACCCGGGCTACCTGTGGTAGGCAGAGTCTACGTCTGCGAAGCCTATCTATCTATCAATCTATCTACCTATCACTCTATCGACTTATCGACAAACGTGTAAGCCTGCGAGTTGGTCAGCGGTGCGCCATATGCAAATGTTTCAAGACTGAAAACAACAGAGCAAGGCCCGTTCAAATAAATGACTTCAGTCCGCACGTACTTACGCAGCTAGGAAAACTCACTTGGAATTTTGTTTAAAGACTTTTTTGTGTGAACTTGAAGTTGAATGAAAATATTTAGCAATTCAAAATTCCATTTCAAACTATGACAAAGTTAAAACACGAATTATAGATCGTATACATTTCTGAGGTTCCAAGCTTAAGGGTAGCCTGAGTTAAACGCCATTACAGGCGTCTAGTTCAATATAGTTTGAGGGAGATCCTTCTCAAATGTTATAGACTCCGCAACGTGTACCGTCCAGTTTTCATTATGAGTCTGGCACCTTTTATGGGCTTCAAACAGTAGCTTGAAGTAAAAAAATTAAGTTCGTTTAAAAGGTTAGATTACCGAACGTTTGATTTTCTTTGATTGAAAATTTTTTGGTGAGTTCGATTATGTGCGAGTCGTTTGGTGGAGTTCGGTTACCGATTGTTCAAGTAACTACACCAGACTTCTGCTATGATATGCTATATGTTCTTAAATGCTGAGCACAGGTAGTTTTTTCTATATCACAATGTTCTGTTTTTCAATTAACGTCAAAATTGAGTTTTACCTTCCGTAACAGATATCAAGTAATGACTGAATTTTCTTTATTCTCAAGTTAGCTAACTCAGCCAGCAGCAGCCAATACAACTGTAACTTACCAAAGTTTGTCTAGTTTCTGCAGTAACTGAAATATGACAAGTAAATGCCAAAAGTCCACAGGGAAATGCATATAAGATAGCCGTGTTACACCGGTGAATCATTCTTGGTTATAAAACTTCGACAAATAATTCCATAAAATCCAGAAAAAATCCCCTTAGTAAATATATCGGAAGTATTCGTTTTCAATTATGGGAAATTCGGTGCCCAATCCTTAATCTGGAAGCCACATTCTGTCCTTTTAGTCAAAATGTACTCTAAAATTGTCTCTCGGCGCCGGGAAAGACTAAGTTCACAAGATGGCCGATACATTCGACTCAGCCTCCTAAGCTGGAGAGACCGTGTGGGTTGTTTCGACAGTTAAAGGCTTTGATGTATGTTTAACATTCAGTTTATGCCAACTCAAAACATTTCGAGTTTAAACGGCCTTGCCGGCTTGCAGTCAAGTCAACAAAAAGTACGATCGCTATTAATAACTACCTTTGTAAGCAGAGCAACACAACTTCGATATGAAAAATAAAATCTGGCCGCCACATTGTGTTTTAATACGGCTAATAACAAATTCATTTTCATAGGCTTTTCATCTTGTCTGAAAAAGGTTTTCCATACTGGCTACTTTTGGAAAAAAAATTGAGTAAATATTCAGCAGTCTACTAAACTAGAACGGTTAATAAATACTAAAGGATAAAAAAGGACCTAAGGCAGAGCACCCTTCGCTCTCGTAACCTTCACACTCGTGGTTGAACATCAACGACAAATCTTGTGCTCGATCGCCACGATCGTATTTTTAATGACTTGACTGCAAGCAAGGCCTGTGTCGAGGAGTTAATTTACGAAACATGTACAGACACTCCCCATGCAAGATTCCAAGCAGAACCTCGTTATTTTGTAGTCGTTTTTGACTTTGCAGTCAAATTTTCCCTGAAAAATTCAATTTGGCACAACTTAAATATGAAAGTTACATCCAAGCCTTCAGTAGTCGAAACAACCCACGCGGTCTCTCCAGCTTTCAACACTCGTACTGCTGAGCTAACCTCCTATCTCCTCAAACGAGGCTATAACCATAGCTTTCTTTCCAAACAAATTAAACGCGCTGCTAATATTCCCCGTAGTGTCGCACTTCAGCCGAAACAAAAAACACATCTAAACGCATACCACTAATTCTCACATATAATCCATCTCTCCCTCTTGTTTCTTCCATAATCAAAAAGCATCTTAACCTGTTATATTCTTCTAGTCGTTGTAAAACGATCTTCACAGAACGGCTTACTGTATTCGACGAAACGAAACGATACGAAATGAGCTGGGCAAAACTGTATATCCGTCACTCGTATACTTACAAGTGAGGCAGTTGAAGCTACATCTGTACGAGCCGTTTTGTCTAGGATAAGAGTTAGTTTTGACAGAAGAAGGGAGTTGAGCTTTAACTAGCATGTCACGTAGGTTAGGTGAACGTCGGAAAGCGACCGAAGTTGGTTCTGTGGGCTTATTGTATTCGGCGAAATGAAACGAAACGAAATGAGCTGGGCAAAACTGTATTTTGCAAAACGAGACTTTGATAAACTGCAGGAAAAAGATTATAATGAATATTGTATATTGCCAATCACTCTGCCTCTGACCTGCTTCTAATTCCCATTCAACAATTCTATTCTGCTCGAGATTCTATTCGCAAAGCTAGAGAAGCATATTAGATAAGAAGCCTTACCGGTTCTAGTGTGAACCGGGAAAACGGAGACGAAAGCACAATCGGAAGCTCGACGGAAGTGGAGACGGAAGGAACAGACCGTTCCTTTTTCTTCCGTCGTTTCTTCTGCTTCCGTTTTGCTTCCGTTGTCCAGTTTGTAGTGTGAACCAGTAATGTCGGAAGCGCAAGCAGAAACGGAAGAATGATCCAATGAAAATGCTCTTTTCCAGTCCCTCGGCAAAAATTCCTACAAATATGGCGGCAGCGGAGTTGTTGACCGAAGCTGTTAGAAAATACCTCGTTTTGTATGTTGTGTTCATGCCCAAAACGTTTTTTGGCCGCAAAAAACTCTCTAACCCAAATGGTTCTCATTTTTCTGAAATTTGTCAGTTTATGCCTTCTTCTTCGAAGACGCGGCCAAATGAAAGCCAACACTGGCAAAAAAATCTCCCTCATCTGCCATTTTGAATTGGCAAGACGCATGCACGGAAGCGAGGTTTCTGTGTCCGTTTCCGTCGCATCAGTTCTCACTTCGATGTAACTCTCTGTCTCCGCTTCTGCTTCCGTCGCTAGTGTGAACCAAGCTTTAAGCTTCCAAAATGCCCTAGAAAGACTGTGAACTTGCATAAAATTGTTTTGAAAAGGTTATTACAAATTGCGACAATGAGCTATTACAAATTGCGACAAGGTGCTATTACAAATTGCGACAGGTACGCTGTTACAAATTGCGACAGGTGACTATTACAAATTGCGACAGGTGACTTTTACAAATTGCGACAACCTCTATTATAAATTTTGAAACTAGTATGGCATGAAATGTGTACGTAAACTCATTTATCAAAAGAAAATATCAAAAAGGAGAGAGAAATGTGGAAAAATACGGTGTTAACACTGGTTTCTCTTATGCTTTTCACAGATTTCGTCTTGTTCCTCTTCAAAGGTTAAGTTTCCTAAACATAACAAAGAGTTGCCAAACTACGAAACAAATGATAGTAAAACAATTCAGCCAGCCAATACAATACAATAATACAATAACTTTCATTTAGTACCTTTGTTACAACGCAAAATGAAAAAGATAAAATTTACAGATACAAGATACTCAGCTGGCTGCAATAACCTGAGGTTAGTCTAGACAGCAATTTTGGTTTTATGACTTAGAAGCCATGGTTACCCATATAAGCAAGGATACTTTACAGTCATTACAGTAAAAACCCGCGTTTAAGAACCTAAAATTTAAGAACCTGTTAAACTAAAATTTACAAATTAACCCCCATTTACATAAGAACCAATTTAGCCTAAAAAATCCAACAGGTTCTTATTTTTGGGTACTCATGACTAAATGGACTGGAGAAGCTTGCGCGGATCTGTCAAGTGATAAGACTTTTTTCAAGAAACTGTTTTTGAAGACTGGATGCCTAATCACAGCAGATTGATCACATGATGGTCTCATCAAACCACAAGCCCTCGAGGCTTACACATTTAAGACTTTTATTTTGCAGAGTTTTCTATCAGCCCTCGCACAGTATTGTGAACAATAGAAATTAGAGTTTGCTTACCCTTATATACATGTTATGGTTTTTGATAGTGAGGGGGGATTTGTATAGAGTACTTTTAATTGCCTTTTAAGAGCAAAGGGCATACAGTACACTGTATTTGTGTTATACTGTAGTTATTGTTTTATCTGATTATGAGTACAGAAAATATTATGAAAAAATAATATTTCACAATAAATAGTGATTATATTAATTTTTTTTCCTAAAAAAATAAGAACCTATTTAAGAACCTAAGTACGCTAAATTTCCATTAAGTACCATTTTCATAAGAACCTGTTTAGCCTAACTTGTCAAAAACTAGGTTCTTATACATGGGTTTTTACTGTATCCGTAATGAGGTTAATGTACACCAAGTGTATCAGCCTGAAAAAGGAAGAATGTCGGTTTGTCTAATTCTTGGGTATAAGAACTTTACCTGATCCAATGGAATTAGTTGCACAGTCAGACGTTTGTGCAGCAAAATTAGTGACCGCAGAAGGCGCAAGCAGCCTACAGGTGTCCAGGGACGTTTTGAAGTTTAGCTTCTCTAAAATGCACGTTTGGCCCATTTTCAGAGAGAATTAACACTAACAGAAAAACCAGTCGAGTATAGTTTGTCAGCCGACAGTGCAATCCACTTTGCATCAATCTTTTTTCGTCATTTTCGTTCATTTTTTCAACTTTTTTTCAGTCAATTGGCCTTGCAGGAAATTTTCTTTCCCCCATCCCCCCATCACTTTTCTAGTAGTCCGTCCTTTAAACAAAGAGAACTCTCCTATATGGTTGCGAGTTCCAGCCTCGGTCAGCGAAGAGGGGAGGGGGGGAGGATGCTACCTTGGGATGGATTTGTGTAATAATTGTGTCCCATCATTCAGGGGTAGCCAAAGATTCACTGATCATGACTGCATGGTGCTGTTCAAACAGCCTATACTGATCAACCCGGATAAGACGAAGCTCCTGTTGTTGGGAAATCCCAAAATGCTTGCCAAAATACCAGATAACTTTGCTGTTACTCTACTGGGGAAGGAAATTCGACCATCACATTCAGCAAAGGATTTGGGGATTTTCCTAGATTCGCCGTTGACGTTCAATGAGCATGTGATCGATGTACTTTCGAAATCTACAAGTAGCTTGTGTCAGACAAATCGTGTTAAACACTTATTTAATGAGCCAATGTTTATAAATATTTTAGACTCTATCGCATTTAGTAAACATTTTTGCAGTTCGTCGGTTTGGGCGAGCACAATTTAAAAAAACATTTCAAAACTTCAGGCAGTACAAAACTTTTCTGCCAGGATAGTAACTGGAAAAAAATTGATTATATTACACCAGTGTTAAGAAAACTAAATTGGCTTCCAGTCGCCAAACAGCCTGTGCTAAGGCATGCTGTAATGACGTTTAAATGATTGAACAATATAGCTTCTCAATACCTGTCCTCGAAGTTTTATAAACAATCTTCTGTACACAAGTATAATACCTGTAACTGTCAGAAACTTCAAACACCAAGTTACAGAACTGCTATTGTCCAGAACTCACTTAAATGCCGGTCAGTACCTCTTTCGAACTCTTTACCAGAACCACTTAAACAGTCAAAGTCGATCCACCGTTTTAAATCTCTTATTAAAGCACATCTCTAAACTAATAGTAAATATTATAATTTTTTTTTAAAAGTAAATTTATGTCTATTGGTAATATTACATTTTAACGATACCATAAATTTTTACTATATAGATGGAAGAAATAATATAAATTAATGTAACTTAGGCCTGAAAACCCTGTTAAGGAAGGTTTAACAAAAGTATGTATTTCTGTAACTGTAATCTCCAGGCTTTAATACCGTAGAGAAACCGGGATAAGCGCCACACAGTACTAGAATTAAGGTATTCATATAATCCATTATCAGAACCGTTGTTTACTTCCAAATTATCAATAGTGTTATAGGCTTCATCTTGCTTGTTTCGAAACGAGTCTTTCCGTGAAACAAAAACCTTAAAATGAAATTGGATACTCAATTAAGGAAACTTAGAGAAAAATATTATACTGTACCTCTTAGTTAGCCGAATTATAATCCAAACTCACAGTAACAACATGGACGCAATATCCAGGAATCGCTCGACAAGCGGAAAGTCAACACTGACTCGATTAAACCTTGTACCATGTATGTTAGATAGTTTTGTCAATAATAATTCATTTTTGATTATCTTATTGATCGCAGTCTTGCTTGTTCATAATGCAAGAAATTGAGGCCTTAGATTCGTCTGTTTTGAATTGACCCCGACTACACATTCTTAAAGCATAGCTAGCTTTAATTTTGCACGACTTCGTCCGCATGAAATTAAACATCAGTTGTTTCACGATATCTTATTTTTGCTCGCGTGACAAACTAGTTGCCATGCATGGATAATTTGTAATTGCTAGAGTGAAATGGCAATTACAGACAAAATCGAATGCCGAATTCCGTCTGAAATTTGTTGTTGTTATAAACTTGCTAACAACAGCGAAAATATGTCACCCAAGGTCACTGCCTATTTTATGCTATTAATGCTATTTAAGAATAACTAAATTTCACCGCCTGACGGCCCAACTTCAGAAATATGCTAATTCATTTTATCAGTTTATGCGCGGTATAATCTTCAGAAGAACAAAATATAAAGAAAACAGCTCATCAAATTAATTGTGTATCACATTGTCTTTCATACTGTCACTCACACTACAATAGCAAATGCAAAGTCGCAACACAATACAAGTGGCAGTTGAGTGCATGCGATTACGTAAATCGAACACAAACAAGGACAGTTCAGTAAAATGGTGGCTTACGTAAGTCAAATTCGTGGGATACAACGCTTGCAAAATCGTCTGAACACGCATCAAAAGCATGTTTTTACCCGGATAGGACATTTCTGTACGAAGTCAGCTAGACTAACATCCGAAGATCGCCTCCGAATCAAAACTCTAGACGAGATTCCCGGCCCAACATCAGTTCCCATCTTCGGTACAGCTCACAGATTTTTGTTCTCAAAAAATCCTGTAGGCAAGCAAAACTTGTATTTACAGCTCCAAGACTACAAGAAATATGGCTCGCTAGTTAAAGGTAGCATAGCCGGTACGACAATGGTCAACATTTATGATCCATTTGATGCAGAAACAGTATTTCGCACTGAATCCAAATACCCGAAACGGTTTGATTCGCCGTTATTCGACCACTATCTTAAAATGAGGAAGAAGACTGCAGGAGTGTTCTTCCTTGACGGTGAAGAATGGTACAAGCACCGAAGTGTTATCAGTAAACGGATCCTCAAGCCTAAAGAGCTCTCAGATTACGCTCCTGTCTTGAATGAAATCAGCAGTGAACTGGTGTCTCGATTACGAGACATACGTGGAAGCCATGGGTCAGAAAATGAAATTCCACATCTTGACAAGGAGCTCTTCAAATGGTCGTTCGAGTCAGTTGGCCACGTTTTGTTTGATAGAAGATTCAATGTAATTGGAGACAGCCAAAATATACAAGCAAAGGACTTCATTGACTCCGTCGGAAAGTTCCTTGAAGCTTCTTTTCTCGCATCCATTGTTCCAATTTGGTTTAACAAATATATCTACGAAACAAAGGTTTTCAAAGCCTTCGTAGGGAATTTGGACAAGATGTACAGTTATGCGGGGTTGTTTATCGCTAAGAAAATCAAAGAGCTAGAAGCAGAGGGTAAGCTTGACTCTACTGAGTCTGAGGAGAGAGCAGAATTTTTGCAGTTTCTGCTTTCAAGTGGGACGCTGACAAAGGATGATCTTCTTGCCAGCGTTATCGATCTTTTGTTTGCCGGCGTTGACACTACTTCCAACACAATGCAATGGGTATTGTACATGATGGGGAAAAATCCCGATAAACAGCAGCTTCTTTACGAGGAAGTGAGTTCTGTTCTAGCCTGCGGCGAACAAGTTGAAGTGGATCATCTAACCAGGATGCCATATCTGAAAGCTTGGGTGAAGGAAACCCTTCGCTTGTACCCTGTGCTGAGTGCCTTGCCAAGGTTACTTGAAGAAAATTTGGTGTTGAATGGTTATGAGGTTCCTGCTGGAACTCAAACAAATATCATGTTTTATGCGATGGGTCGCAATGAAAATTTATTCAAGGATGCACATCTTTTCAAGCCAGAAAGGTGGCTGCGAAATCACCCAGGTGGAAGCAAAGGAAAAGTAGACGCTTTTGCCTCGCTTCCGTTTGGGTTTGGAACGAGAATGTGCATTGGTCGTCGCTTGGCAGAGATGGAGCTTCATTTTCTGCTCGCTCGGGTTGTTAAAGAATTTCACATTCAGTACCCACATTCATTGGATATCGAACCCACTACAAGAGGTACTACAATTCCAGATAGTGAGATGAGAGTCAAGTTTGTTGACAGGGCATAAATGAAGTATGTTCACCAATAGAAGTCACAGAATGTCGAAGAGCCGCTTGCGAAAAGAACACTCACAATCAGTTTTCAGGGGTTGACCCGCATCAAAGCGCAACTGAACAATCATTCTAGGGAACAATAATTGATTTGAGCATATATGTTGAGGCTAGCTAGAATACTACTTACACGCAGTTGTTACTCAAGTTCACATTGGTGTAGTCCCTATAGGTGAGTGCGTGTTCAGAGTTCCCACAAGTGCCTTGAGGTCAGAACGCATGTACGAGTGTTACTATCAACTCGTTAATATTAAAGACCTCAAGAACCACTGCATGCTAGAACTTTTTGTTGATTGAACCACTAGCGAAAGATTTTCAGCATGTTTAAGTAATATATTATTGCATGACTATTAGTTATGCTACTATGACTACTGACTAGAATACTAATTGTTATAAACACGGATGTTTTCTTTATTTTAAAACTTATTGCCACATTTTACTGTAGAACCGTTCACATGCTGGTAAACGAACCAGCTGATTAAACTATAAAAAATCATAATTCTTAGATATGTTACTGTATATGGGGAAAAATTTTTACAATCATAATCTTGTCTGGTGTCCCACTAAGTTAGTCTAAATTTATGACAGTTGATTAGTATTCTCAAGAATAATCTGTCAAAGTGATCAAAGATATTTTAGCAAAGAAATTTGAAGTAACGCTTACAAGAATCAGCTGGGTTAACGTTGTTAGACTGTGAAAGAAAATGAAATGCATAAAACTAACTAAAACTTATTATAGAGTCAAAACAACAGTCATCTCGAAGAAACAATTTAGTGTGTAGAGTTGCGTTGTTGGGATTATCATCACACAGGCCTCTCGATGCGATGTATAGAAAATGACAATTCATGTTCAACGAAAATTATGCCCCTCATACTTTTTATTTCTAAAAATGACTATGTAAACGGCCAAAGACGGTTGTCAAGAAATACTTATTTATTCACTCAGTCATATGCCTCGTGATAAAAGCGCCAGCGAAGTGTAGCAAATTCAAATTTGAGTCATTGTCGATGATGCGATCGTTTAGTGATTGACAAGTTATTTTTGTTGTCAGTTCAGGAGAAAAACACGAGGTCAGATTCATAAGGCCGATGATGTGTTGGTTTTTAATTCGTTCTATTTCTAAATTCCAGAACCTGGTGTCCAACTAAATCAGTTTAAATTTATGACAGTTGTGGCAATTGTTTTAGTATTCGTTAGCCAGGGCCTATCTTCGCTAAGGCAACAGTGCAAATATATAACAGTTCTTAGGTATCTTTATTATTGTTTATGCATTAGCTGTTCATAGTTTACAAATACACTTTTCTTTTACAATACATAGTTTATAGCTTCTGCATTTACTTCTTTAGTATAATAAATATGTCTTAAATCTTCCTTTCTTTCCCAAAAACTCCGTGTATAGCTTATGCCGGAGTATACATGTTTAATTTATTCTAAAATTCACGAATATTCAGTGCTTGATAATTACTGCACAGACGTTTGGTTTCGAATCGGGCGAGTGTTTGTTTGAGGTTTACAATTCAGAAATTCGTATACAGCAGATCTAGACTTGCAGTATAGGAGAGAACGAAATGTTAATGTTTTATCAAATTTTGTATGCTACAAAATTAGTGTAAGCAAATGTTATCCAAATTGCCAAACCAGTCAGACTTAATCTACCATTCAAAGTTAACACAAAAGGACGGGTCACTTAATAGAGTTTAAAACAACTGACACACAAAGTTAATAGAATAACAACAACTACGTTTCTAATCCCAAAGGCAAACAAATGAATGGCTACTTTACAGTATTCAACAACTTGGCCCGATTGTTCGAAGACCGGTTATAGCTCTAGCAAAGAATAAGACTTTAATCTGTGTTCGTGTCTTTCTTTTACGACCCGTTGACTGACTTGTGGTTACAAGTTTGTATTGTTTTAAATTCTCAGATGTGTCTGTAAGCAAAGCAAATCTTCCACTGTAAAGATTTGAGAGTTTGAATTTTCCTTGATAATAACCGGTTTTTGAACAACCAAACGCTGGTTAATAGATTAGACTAAACAACACAAATATTTCTTTTTCTTCTTTGATTGTTCAATACTGTTAGCAGATTCTTGGCCTCTGCTTTTCGATCGGTGCATGCCCGTTATATATGGCTTTTTTATTCTTATTTGCCCGAGCGGATGATAAACACATAGACGTTTACAAAACATTTCTAGTGCACGGTAGCAATAGTAATAAATGTTTTCAGTTTCAAGGAGTGAAGTCTAAGTTTTAATTACAAGCAAGTAAGTGCTGTCTTTTTGTGTATTTGGGTATAAAACCTGGTCTAAAGCGGAAGGAACACCGAATTATCGCAATTGCTAGCACATCTTCGTTTGTCAGTTTTCTTAAACTCTATAATTGATTCTCTTATTCGAAGTTAGAATTTAGTATTTTGTTTTTTGTTACTGCTATACATGTATCGCGAAAGCAAAGATTGTTTGCTGAGTCAAAACGAAAACATTTTGATTATTTACGTTGGTGTTGTGACGAGCCCGACAGGAGAATTTGTTCTACTGCTTGTTGGAAAAACCGAAAACTCTGTGCTGCATGGTGAAAAAGGACTAAAGTTGAAAAAACCAAATGTAGAAGAACTACTGCTACACGCAGGCGAGTCCTTAGTTGAATCGACACTGTTAAGTTTCTTAACTGAAGCTTTCATTTCCGAAGACTCCCAGCTCAATAACTGTCCCATGAAATTAAAATTGGGAGATATAATGGAGCGACGGTTTTTGACATATTCGTAAGCTTCGTCGAGTCGATATCTTAGTCGACTGATGAGGTAGGCGAGGCAAATTGTTGCTGAACGGGATATTCCAGCCTGGCAGTGAACCAAGACACGACCTTTTGAAGACTTTACAGAGTCTGTTGAGAAAATGATACACATATTAAATAACCCTTTAATCTCATGCCAGTTTAACAAAATTTAACTTCAATGAAATATGACATTTTTATTGAGAAAGTGGGAGCTTTTCGATTATGTACATCGTAAACTACTGATGATGTAAAGCAAAGTTCTCCTAAACCAGGCAACAAGGAAAGTGTTGGTTTTTGTTATGAGAATTGAGTGACAATTCGTTTGATGTATATTGGACTGAAAGGGCTAAAAGTTTGCTCCACTTGATATTTTATTTAAGGTTCTAACAGATGAGATGCAAAACAGATTGAATTCACTTATAAACGTTGACAGTTCCATAAGATATTACAAAACTACAGTTAGATATAAAAATTATTAATGCCATTAGTATAACTAAAAACCGTTATAGATAATGTATAGTAATTAATTTAACAATGATAGATAACAGCGATGTTTCCAAAACCTTCTGGAACTGTCCTTTTGGACTTCCTTACTATTTTTGAATCATGCGACATACGACAAAGAAAAACACTACTATAATTGGCCGACTTGGCTTCAAAATGAGTGATATCGGTCATGTTGTCATATTTTATTTCCGGATATTGATGGGAAAATAAAGTTTTGTTTCTTAAAATAAAGCTTAGCTGCTCTCTATGTCACGCAAAGGAAAGAGAAAGAACTCTATTGTACAATTATGCTTATTTTTTTTAAGCGAATGGTTGGCCGTTAAAGCATGGTCGACCGGAAATAAAAGTCTGTCTTCTTCCCACCATAATCCATGAAAGCGTGGTGAGAAAAAAAATGCTGCTATAGAAACTTCCTGTGTTTGTGTTTTGAAAAAAAAAATCTTTTATCTTAAAAGTTTAACACTACTTAAATATAGCAACATCCAAAAGCAACTTTAGTTAAGGTTAAAAGCGGTTATAGCATTTAATCTGAAAACTGCAAAACAAAAAACAACTAGAATACTAAATAAGTGTAAAAAATCAAGAAATAAAAATGCCTTTGTTATGGCTTAAAGTTGTTTTTTAGTTGGCGCACAGAAACACATAGATATAAACTATCGGAATATTAGAAGGTGTATCATTAATTGTACTCGTCTATCTTCTTTCAAACATTCTAAAACTGTAATAGCACAGAATAATTGTAAATAAGGGGTTATGTATTTAGTGTACTCACCGATAAAGACAGCAGCTTCTTCGAACCAGCTTCCAATGTCGGCGGAATATGTATCGTCTACTGGAATAGTTTTATACGTAAATGTGTCCTCAAAATAACAAGGGATTGTCCTTGATACATTTATAACTGCTGTTATTCCAAGATGCTTTAATGCTTCTCTCTGTGAGGCGTGATGCTCGCTACCCAAGTAAAGATAAGGCAATATTTCAACTGGCTTACTTTCTGCAAGTTCATGCACCGATTTTGTAGTCTCTTTATCCAGCATTTCACAAGCGCTACGGGAACTGAGTCTCCGGACATCTCCTCGAAGTTTGAGAGCCAAAGGGCTTGAAGGCGAATGGGAAGATTGTGTTGGTTTCGCGTATTCACACATTGATGGATAAGCCATAGAAAATGATTCAAAGCCACCTGTAAAATCATATTTATGTCAGTCTAAGCTTCCATCTCTCACATTAGACAGTTGTTATGTTTCAACTAATTGCTTCCTATCCACACTTGCAGAATACCCACACAAATGTTCTGGTACTATTTGCTTAAAACTCTTGGCTTTTCTTGTACTAGGCTAGTCGAAATTTGAAGGAAAACACAAACTTTACGCTACGTTTTGTCCGTCCATAACGTCAGTCTCCTTATCATCTCTATTTACCTTGCGGTGTTCACGTGTTCTTTAGGTCGACCAAAACTGCTATTAAAATGTGCTTCTCATTTTTCGAGTTGAAATAGATAATACGAAACTCCGATCTTTCACAGACAACTACCTTGAAGTGTGTTAAAATGATCTCGTTCAAGGCTTATCAATTGGCCACGACTGAAGCGAGCGATGACTTCATCTCGTGTTGCCTACGCTTGGCGAATGAATTTCCGTATAGTGTATGCAAATTTCGAGTTTTCAATAAACGGTTTATCGATTTAATCGTTTCATATAGTACTCCTATATATATATATTAGAATAACCTTAGTTAAATTAATAGCTTTTGCAATAATTTCCGTATTTGTCTTTTAAAAGTAATAAACTTGCACCTTTGGGTGGCTTGAGTGTGTAATCGCCAGCGGGCCGAGCTAGCTAGAACAAAGATTGTTTTGAAATTCGATGTTTGAGTGGGCGTAAACTTTAATTCAAGTGTTTATTTAGCTAGCAAGCTGAAATCACGCCATATCACCCGTGACCATCGAACCACGTGAATTGCATGAAGTCGAAACTAAAGGGGGCTGTTATACAAAGCATTATTTGCGTACAACTTGAATCGATACGCGAGACTTGCCGCACGATGCAAGCCGCAGCTTTCAACAACTGGATCGTGCAATGAGCACAACCCTTACAAACTAGTTATTCGTTTCTATTGATAAAAATCCATATAAGAAACTGTGAAGTTCGTGGTTCAACGTGAACTCTTTTCACAATAGTTTGAATGTTGAAAACATCGAACCATTTGAGTGTAACAGAATTAAGACTGTGATAAGTCTCTAGCAATACCATTTAGTTCAGTTATAAATGTTAACAAATGTGCGTGTTTCTTGAAAGAGGCTTCCGGGACTGACAACAAAACAAATATCTGGTAAATCCTACACAAAGTATTCTTTATCTTTTTCGAAGTGGTGCTTCATGCTTTAAAATAGCCGATTTTTTTCTTTCTAACTATATATAAAATTCGACAACTCGCCAGATATTGAGACATACTGCAAAATGTCACAGCAAAGAGAAAAGAATTATAAATTCAGATAACAGAGCCACATTGTTTGATTTTCATATACAAGAAATAGTTTTATGTTAAACTTGATACAGTATTTAAGGATAAAGGCAGTGCATTATTCTTTTACATGTTTTTGGCGCGAAAATCGGTGGGAAAGAGCGCGCGAAAACAATGTCGAACAAAAGAACTGAAGATAAACGTGCAGTGTACGTTGTGTTCCCGCCATTTACATACAAACAAAACACTATTCATTCATGAATAGTTGATGTCTTTTGTACGTTTTATTAAGGCAATGCTTGAATGGACCACGTTGCGGTGTTTACGCAAAATACATCAGAAGTAAAAAATTACCAAAACACAAAACACAAAGAAATCGTATTGTGATTCCTTCCCTCCACAACATGTGACTTGAACGTTTTCGAATTTTTGTTAATAAATTCACAATACCTTAAGCCATAGTAAATTGCCCGTTCGCTAGTCACTTGAAACGTGATTAAAATCTATTCACCACTCAAGCGACACGTGGTGAATTAAACACACAAAAGGCTGTGACAGTTAGTTTTGAATTAGAAAAAAACGGTTCTAGATTATCTCCTCAGTACAAGATATTGTATAAGCAGACTTACCTTTAAGGAAATATAATTCTTTCTTTTTGCGTTCTCGCCTCAGAACCTTTGAAATTATTTTCATTGTGTTGTCATTTTCAAGTGCCCGCCAGTCGTGGGTTCTTTCGTCATAAACTATGAACTTGTCCGCCTCCTCTAATCGTTCTCTCGATTCAGGGCAAATCACAATACTATTCAATGTAGCACTGCCCCGATGTAGCCTCCGTTTTAGAATAGGTGGGCAATTTATGTTTAGGGAAGTTTTAATACAGGCGTTGTTGTATGCTTGATACGAACGGCAATCGATGAGAACACACCGACTCGCGCTGTTCTTCATGAGGTGAAGTATAGTGGCGGGATGTAACGGCATCACAAATTCCCCTTCCTCCATTGCAACCATATTCATAGAACTATATATCTTAGATTAAATTTCAATAAATACTTCTTTGCGAGGTTTGGTGAGGTGGATGGGACCTGATAGAAGTAAGTAATGAAAAGCATTAATTAACACTTAGCACATTTCAGGTAGAATGTTGCAATCGGCGTGTGTTAAGCAATGGTTGGTACAATCTGAGTTTTGATTTCTGATCTTTTAATTTATACTGTCTGCTTTGGACTCACGAGAGCAAATCATATTATATTTAGAAACAACGTCACGTCTCACCTATTAACCAATCACAGAAGAGCACCTACTAATGTTTTCCAAATACGGAAGTCAGACAAAGACTTGCTAGCGGGTCATCGATCAGATGTCCCTGCGTTGTACAAGTAGCACTCACGGCAGAAACATCTTTGTATGACGCATAGAAACCAAAATTGGATTTAAAATATGATACGGCGGCGAAACACAAAGCGCTTTTCAAATATTTTTCAAACGAAATTAAGTATCATGGAAGCGTTGCTCATTTGTGACTGATTCAAACATATTGACAGCAAAACAATATTTTATTTCATAGGTCAGCTATGTACACTTGGTTTTTGAGAAAGAAAGGAAGAAATTTATTTTTAAATTTAACTGATAAATATAAAGTGCGGGGTCACATTTCTGTTTCAACAATCGTTAATATATATATAGATAGATAGATAGATAGATAGATAGATAGATAGATAGATAGATAGATAGATAGATAGATAGATAGATAGATCGAAAAGAGCCTGTCGATCAAAAAGGATAATAACATTCTTGCTTTGGTGTAGGATAACAGTTTGTTTAGAAGGAAAAAACAGAAATGCTTAGTTATACTGTATTTTGTTTATCTTAATCTATGAACGCCAGTCCTGAAAATAACACATTGATTTATTTTTGATAAGAGATATTGATCCTATCAGCTTGGGAAAAGCAGGGCCAAACGATTTGGGACTTTTAAAGTTAACGGTTCTTCCCAAAATTACGGGTTATAATATTGACTGAGTGAACACGTTACTGAAACGAGTAGTTGCAGTTCGACACTGATTTGTCATATATCAAAATATAATAACGTCTTTTGAAAATATAGTCTTATAGGTATATATCGTCAGTCATGTAAAGATAGATGATAAAAACGTCGGGCTAGTTCGAGCTGGTTGTGATTTTTCGGGCAGTTTTTTCCTGTGTTTCACTGTTTGACAAACAGTAAAAACATCTAACGAAAGAGGCTGTCAACAAGCATGGGAACATTCATCTTGTCGAATGTAATTTTCACGGTTGATTTACAAGTGGAGGAGCCGGAGGGGGAAATGCAAAACATGTGTTGTCTTAGGACAGTAATGACTTAAGAAATATGGAATGCATTGTTGGAATGCAACAGGATTCGGATATAGGTGGATTAGTAGGGACTTAACTGTGCTTATAGTTTGGTAAACAAGTCGACTGCGGGCATACCTGACCGAAAACGGGTCATGGCTTGTTTCCAGCATTTCATGTATAGAGTTAAGAGTACAACATTACATATCCGGTCAAAGCTTAAGGGTTTGCCACTGTGGTTGGTTCTAAACAATGTCAACACAACGGTTGTAAACGTTTTCAGAGTTAATGCTCTCGATCGAACTGTGCATGGTATCAACCAAAACATATCATAGTGCTCTAGAGAGAGCATCTAAAGATTAACGTTATAGACGATTTAGCCTGTACTGTTGGCTATCAATTTTTAATTTTTAGTATCCGTAGCAACCCATTGGTACTAAGCTAAGAGAAAGAAGTTAATCGGACAAGCGCTTTTACGTCATTTTCTAATTGCTAATATTAAGTAATTACTTTAGGTTTTAAGCATATGTCAAACTCAAGGCAGCACAGAAAATTTGGGGAATTAGGATGGGTCAGTTGGTTCTTCAGCAAGCTCGGTGGTTTGAAGGAAACAAAATATATAAAATAAAGGAAAATTTCCAATCTACTCAATTGAAAACTTTGGTTTATTACGTACGAAAGCCTTCCGAGGAGCTAGAAAGAGACTGATAGTAAAAGAAAACGTTAAATTCGCTGCAATATTTGATAATATTAGTAACATTAAAATTATCATAATACTGTAATTATTAATGATATTTTATTTAAACTTTTTACTCAGTTTTTCTTTCTTTCAGCCCTTAAGCTAAGAGTTCCGTTTTGATGAGATTATAGATTCTAATAACTTTTTGTCGGTAATACTTTTAGGAGTAGCCTGGGAGATTTCAGATATCTTGACGGAAGATCAAGTTTCATATTCTCAGATATCCTACTAGAAATAGCAACAATGACCGACTAGGATTGACATTTTTAACCCAGCGATGTATCTATAACACTCGCCACTTCTGCCCTTAAGCATGGTACACAGTTGGCGATTTACAAGCAACCCACCAGACCACGACAAAAATCTATTGTTTCTTAGTTAAAAATAATTGATTTTTGAAGATTGTTTAAAAACTAAACAACATGAGCACAAACTATTACTTCCGCTCTGCATGTGCATCCCTAATTTACCTGAAAATACGCAAAATGATTAAAAGCCATCGAAACTAACTTAAAGGCGATAAGGGCGTAATAGGTTTTTTTTATCAAAAGTTAGGTAAAGAGTGGGCGACGTTTTTCGTTAGTACATCAGTTGATGGAAGTTGGTACGACGAAACGTGTCTGTGAAATCTTAAAGGATTTCACAGACACGTTTCGAATTCGTTGCCGTCCGATTTCAAACAACTGATGTACTTTACTACTACACAACTACTTTCAAAAAGTACTTAAAAGTACTTTGTGCTGTTTCCGCTAAATTGTTCACAAATTAAATATTCTGAGCCTGCATGTTTGTCTTGGTTTTGTATCAGTTCATAAACCTAGTTTATAAACTGCATCTTTGGTAGTTCTGAGCCTGAATTGTGAAAAAAATAGCTAGAAATTGTTGCAGCTTCACGCGGCACCAACAGCCGACAGACAAATTTGATTTAGACGAAGCAACAATGGAAAAAAAATAAGAATATATAATCAGTGACGATCAGTGTCAAAATAAACCTTGCATTAACCATTTGTGTCGCGTACGGACAATTGACCCAAAGGGGGTCTTTTTTTCTACGCAATGATACAGATCATCTATTCTAAATTATTTCCTTTGTTGTATTTTTTCAATTATTTGTCTTAACCTCCGTACGTCAGCCATCTACCGACCCAAGGGATAGTTACGGTGAAGCGCTGGCTTCAGCCGGGTGGCCGCCTCAAAGAAGGCTGGTCGTGTAATCTTTATTGAAGATATATTCTAACTAGTCCTAAACAAATACCGAAGGTGCCTTACAGTTGGTATATAGTTCGCTACTCAAAGATTAGGAGAACCATATAGAGTGCTCATAATCGTGTTATCAATTTTCTAGTTTATTCTTAGCTTGGATGTTTGGGGGAAGGGATTTTCGAGAGTGCCTCACAAGTGTTTGTAAAGATTTGTTTGTGAACATGACGTCAGTTGGATCCGCCTATACGACATTGATGAATACCGAAAGAATTGCGGTAAAGTCTTGAAGGGCTTGTCGTCGTCAAACCGCAAATATGTTAACTCTCATGGAAATCAACCATTGACCAAAAAACTTCGGGAAGTCGTGAGATGGGGTAAAACCATTGAAGTGGGCAACTTCCGTCTCTTTCTTCGCAAACATTCCAAAATAAAACCCTCGTTTTCTCAAAGATGTAGTTTAGCCAAAATCTTACTCTCACACAGTGGCTGAAAAAATTGCCGGGAGGAACAGGGATCACCCATTGATCTTAATACGCGCCTATAGTCTATACTAGTACTGAAAGTAGAAATTGACTAACTATAAAGGAGGAGAAACTAAAGTTGAATTGCAAACAGACAGCACTTTTAAATGTTGGAGTTTTAATCTAATTTGAAACGGCAACTCCAAAAAATAAAACAAGTCCAGTAAATCTAAAAGAATGTATAAATTCCATATATACAACTTCTCGATTATCAATGAATATTACCCTATAACAGCCATAAAATCTCAACACAAATACAAAATTCAGAGTTTGCTAAAGCAGTGGACATTTTCAGAATCTAAATGTTAAGACAAAGAAAATGAATGGTCACTTTATGGGTTATAGAGAAGTGGTTTTAAAGTTTGAAACATTTTATTTAATGTGAAATCGTTTTCGGCAGGATAACTGAGGATTCAATTTCTCCCAAAACCGGCAAACGGTAGTTTATCATATCCAGAGTGGCTCAAACTCAACTGAGCGGTGCAAAACACAAGGTTGTGTGAAGCCACAATGACAATAGAAATACGGGCGAGTTGTCTTCATATATTTTTATTTTACATATATCACGAATCGCCAGGATGGCCGGTTTTCTCGTTTATTTGTTATGAATATATGTAGTAGATTATACTGGGAGCGGCCGAGTCACGGTCATGACATACTTCTAATGAGGTATACTGATACTCCAGCACAGTTGTCTGGCGTCTCTCAGAAGAGCTGAAAGGAGTATACACCACTTACAGAAAGCTCTTCTAGCACAAAAAAAATGGAGGATGCTACTTATGGATGGCAAAAGTCAAGAGATATCGATTTCCTGTTTACATCATAGCTCGTGTGTGGCGTTTGCCACGTCAGTCGAACGGTTAATATTTTTTAAGACTAGGAGTAATCATGGATCAAAGCTAACTGCTTTCAATTTATTTAGGTGGTAGAGTTGAAAAAGGCTGTCGATTTCGTACTAGAAAACCCTTAAATATTGGTTTACTCACGGTAAGGAACTGGGCCACAATTAGATTGGAGCAAAATAGGCTGCCAAAAAAAAGACAGCAAATATATTGTTTGATTCAGTGTTCTCGTTACCTTCGGGCTTTCAACAAAATCTATGGAAAAGAAACTAAAGCTAGATTACTTCAACATGAATTGATTAGTAAAGCCACGAGTTTAGATTATGTTTTCGGTGCTTTTGCTTTCGTATGTTTTAACCACTGAAGGTGGTAATTTCAGTTTCCCATTCTGTGACAGTTCAAAAAGACGGAAAGACTTCGCAGTTACATTGTCGAATGATAAACCGAATGCTAACCACCGCATCTGCTCTAATTACATATCTCGCTCAAAAAACACACTCGAAGTTTCGCTCGACCAATCATCATTGTGCAAATCTTTGACAACATTAATATTCTTAAAATTCACAATATGACGTCTTCGAAGAGTCCCTTTTTTCTCAACTATAATTCAGAAGAAACTATACCTCATGATCATATCAAGAACTAAAGTTGACAGTTTTTAGTCGTCAGTAATAACATCACACTTCAAAGTTTTGAAATCAAAAACAGGCTAAAATTTCCAATTAATGAAATGCATATGCGATTGCAAAATGTTGTATGTTTTGCTTTTTCCAGATCTCAATCATACATTGTTATAAAGAAATTGATTTCGTAGGCATACACAAATGCTCAATTTCAGATCTAAAATGGTTCTTTCTTGCGTGTTGGTTTTTGTATAGAAAACCAACTGTTCTGTTCATATAGCGTGGATGTATTCAATCGTCGCGTCGAGTGTAGTATTGTTATGGACGATTTTCCAATTGCAAGGTAAAGCGTTTTACCAACATTGTCTAACAAGTTTAATGGGAGAATATAAAGACCTGTTTGACCAAGGTTTGCAAACGAAAGCGATTATTTACGTCCATGTAATGAAAATAGAAAAAAGTTTGTGTCCTTAGTTGACATTGACAATACGTTACGTATACAAATTAAATGAATTTGATGTTCAATTACTCACCGGTGCAATAGCTAACGTTCTCAGATAAGATCTTGCAAACTCAAGACGAACCAAAGGCATGTAGTCTCGAAGATTTATCTTTGGCTTCTAGGACTGGACTGGAACAAAATTTATAGGTTAAAATTATTGATTAATAGGTTGTTTAATTCATCAGTAGACAGGCAAGCCGTGAGAATGAACATCTGTGTCAACGTCACGCTTTAATTGATGTCAAATTTTCGCACTTGAAGAGACTTTAACAATTCTTTTACCCACAATGATGACGCTGTGATCAACTGGTTGACTTCTACCTAATTAGAAAGCTCGTGAACATATTCCGTCACTATCAAAACCTACTTTTCAGTGCATCAACAGAACGGGAACCACTCTCGACTAATTGAAAAGTCAAACAAAGCATCAGGATATGACGTCACGCTTTGATGTCACTTTTTTTTCCAATTGAAGAGGATTGTTAGACAAAACAGTTCATAGAATCTCACACCACGACATGCATGCACTTTGATCATTTGACTGGACTATATCAAACCAATAGTTCGCTTTTCGCTAAATCTACTTTTCAGTTTATCAAGAGAAAGACAAGCGCTTTCAGGTCAACTGGGAAGGAAAAGTATAAACATCTCGGTATTACATCACGCTTTGATGTCGCATTTTCTGCTTGTCGAAGAGGATTATTTGACATTTTACATTTTATGATACGACACCCACGACCCATTATACTTAATTTGCCGATAAGCCAATTTCTTTTTTAGCGAGCATGCGTGAATCTTTGCCAAAAAAGTTACACATATATATATGTACTTAACAACTACGAGTTCTAGCCACTTGTCAAGGATAAAACTTTTCCGCGAAAAACAAATATTTTCACAATGGATAATGGAGTTAAAGATTATAATGCCTAAAACAGTGAAAAACTGTGTCAAGTCTACTATCAGTTATGACAGATTATAAAGCCCACCACACACTTGTGCGGTAGCATGCAATTTTTGTCGCATGCAATCGAAATTGTTGTCGCACATTCACCGCACATGTTTGCGAGAAGATGCAATAACCTCCGACAAGGTGCACTCACTTTTAAAGAAATCAAACATGTTTGATCCATGCGATCAATTCTGCATGCGATAGGGCGAAATACTGTGTGCATCGACGATATGTTAGTTAGTTAACGATAAACAGATGCAAACAAATAACTTTTTTCTATATAATAAATTTGGGAACTCGAATTTTCACAAATGTGTGCAGTTTAACAAGAAGTTTTAAAAGAGTAAGGGACTCAAAAGAAAAGTCTGTTTATCAGCAATAACGAAAACCTGTAGTAACCAAGTTTTTTTGTGATTCCAACGAAGAACTTCAAAACGGAAACCTCACAATAAGTTGCCCGCTAACGTTCGATCTTTCAAAGAGCGGGTCGATTTTAAAATGTTTTTAGCAATATTCTACACAGTATTGCAAAAACATTTTAACATACTGGTCAATTTGCACTTCATTATATAAAGACTGAACTGGATTCGGCCTCGATTCTATCTGTAGTTGCCCTTCGTTTGAAATTTTCACATCGGGGCAATTGCAGCTCATCCGACATGCGCACAAATGCAGCTAGCTAATCGCGCGAGAATTGCAAAAACGAATTTCAATCGCACGAATTTGAAGTCTAGAGTAAAACTAAAAACAAATGTGGAAGTAAATCACTTGTCTTTTGGCCTAATTCTGCGGTCGGGCAATTGATTCGACTATTAGGCCATGAGCAGCGCGATTTTTTTCGAAATTTGGCTTGACCTCATTACGTATACAACAATTATATTCTAACTCTAAGTGATTTGCCACAAAACGTTTCTATACCTTGCAATTCAATAAAACTTGTACAAAAATTTAAAAGATCAGGGAAAGATCACTAAGATTTTTCTGTCTTCAACCAATTAGCCAATTGATAATAGACACTTATACAGTGGGGGTATTCCAATGCCGTATCGACACGTTTAATTTCCCGCGTAAAGTCAGCTGCTGCGACTGTTGGCGTTTACTCATTCATTCAGCCGACGAAGCGAGTAGCTCCACGTGCACGTCACGTGATCGGCAGATCTCGAAAACACAGTTGAATAAAATACTCATCGATGAATAGATAGGAAAATTATCTTTTCATTTCTGCTAAATCTTAGATATTTCTAAATAAAACTGGTTATTTTTCGTTCAATTTTACTGATTTAAATGTGGTCTTTAAAACCCTATTTCTACTGGGAGTAACAACATCGCCTTATCACGTCTGATTTTTAATCGCTGTAAAACGAGTACTTTTATTCGAAAATTGTCGAAAAAATAATAATTAAATACAAGGTTTAATAGTCTTAAACTAAACTGAATCTGCTTCGGTGAAGTGGCGAAACAGCTAGAATAAAGTTCCCTAAATTTCGCATTACACTAGTAAACCGGAAGTTCTTTCAAACGACTAGATTTAAAAAACTAGCCAAATTGATTCAAAAGATTATCCCATCATCTTAAGAAAAGTTAGCAAAGCTGTGCTAAATGTCACGTCGAATTTATCTTTGTTACACAGTTGTTTCTGAAACTCTCATTTTTCACATGAAGATCTAGAAAGAGCAGACAACCGGAAGTGGAAACACTTCACCCCGTGTTCAAACAAGTTTTGAATAGTAGTCCTATAACTGGTCACAAAGTTCTTGATGTTTACAACTAAGTTTTGTCTTACCTTACAAAAAGTGGTTGTTCAATTGATTGCCATGATTCCCTACTCTTTGCTCCTTAAAACCTGTGTTAAAAAGCACGTTCCCAAATGACTTAATGGCGGTGCATAGAGTGAATGAAATCAACTGCATGGAAGTCGAGCCACCTGTCACGGGTGCCATGGTCCACACATCACTTAGCGTAAGACTTGTTAATAATAGAAACACCTTTGTTTTTCGAGTTGAATTGGCGTAAAAATACAACCGTTGTTTTGATTTTGATTTGTCAGAAGTCACGTCTCTCAAGTTCCGTCAATGCGCTACGTGATTCTTGAGTTTCTTAAACAACGTGGTTCTTGAAAACGGCGCACAATGGGCTGTGAAACATGGTGCTGTTTAGAAGCGAGTCCAATTTTCTCTCCGATCTCTTTCATTTACAAAAAAATCTACTTCTATTCATTGCACGACAACTCCTTCGTGGCCGAGAATCTTAGTTCCGCCAGATTTGATCCTACAGGGCAAGCAAACTCAATGCACAAAGCTAAAAAGAGGCGCCCCAGCGGGAATCGGTTTGAAATGAATGAGATCGAACAAGCTCTAGTAGTCACCATGAGGACTCGAGTTTAAATGCTTGGTCGTACGATTTTTGGGAAGCACAAAAAGGCACCCCCGCAAACCCTTCTTTTAATTTTTGCGCCAGTTTCTTAGATTTTACATATCTGCGAAACAATAAATTCAAGATAGATGTTCTCTTTTTTTTTTTGCTATATCGTGGTTTAACTACTCCAAGCAAGAGAAGTTTTTTTTATCTGGATCGAGGAAGAGTTTATTTCCCATACGGTTCCAAGTTTTGTTCAGTTCTAAAGGAGTTCGCGTGTCGGGCCGGGGGATTGGCGGCATTTCGTCAAATTTAGCACAGGGAGCACCACTAGGTTATATAATCACGCGTGAAGATCACGCCACTATAGATAACGCTTTGATCACGTGTCCACTCGATGTTGCACACTTCGGGTGAAACCCACGTGACTACACACATTGCTTTAAGTGCTTTAAACAACGCTTTAGTGGAAGATATTCGATTGGAACTGGACGAGGACCCCTTAATACTTATTTATTTTATATGAAATATCTCCGTGTATCTGCCATGGTAGATACCGTTTAAACTGTACCCATAGTCCGCATAGGAATCAGAAAAACATCGAACTCTAAGCACCGTAACAAACTTTCTTTGCTTAACAATAAGTTCAAATGTGAATGTTCTCTCAAACTTTGTTTTGTTGCTTTGTCGTGTCTATCACTCAAAGCAAGAGATCTAGAGGTCGTATTAGTTAGAATCGAGGTACAGTTTATTTGCAATGTTGTTCAGTAATAATTACTGAGGTGCAAGTTTCAGGACTCAGTCTCAAAGGATATAGCGATTCACGTGTAGGCCGGGATTAGCGTTTCAATAAATAGTATCACACAACGCCTGGATCACGTGCGCACTCACGATCTTATCCAGTTTAAGTGAAAGCCACGTGAATATACACAAGCTTACCGGAAACATAGTGTTTTAGACTTAAGTGAAAGAGGACCCAATAAAGTAACACTAGGGGTGTGGGGTGTTGCAAATTAAATAAATTGTAACTATTGTAAATACTTATTTATATGCATGAAGTATCTCCGTGCAACTGTCACGGAAGATGTCGTTGAAACTGTATTCACAGTCCACACAGACATCAACAAAACGTCGAAGTAACTTCACAAATTAAACTTTCTTTGCTAAACAATAAGTTTAAATGTAAATGTTCTCTCAAAACTTGGTTTTGCTGCTTTTAATCGTGGTTATCACTCAAAGCATGAGAGGCCTTGTTTGTCGATAAAAATAAAGCTTGTTTTCATTGCTGTTCAGTAATAATTGTAAGAAGTTTTAGTACTCGATCAGTCTCAAAAGAATTCACGATTCACGTGTAGGCCGGGATTAGCGTTTCAATAAACAGCATCACGTCATTATAGACCACTGGCACTTTGATCACGTGTCCACTCGATCTTAACCATTTTGAGTGAAAGCCAAGTGACTATTCGATTCATAAGCTAACGAAACATGCTGTTTTGGTGAAATAGGGCCCATCATTGTAATACTAGCTCAGTGAGGAGTATTGGAAATCAGTTGTAAATATTGTAAAAACTTATTTATTTGAAGTATCGTGGCTATGACTCAAAGCAAGAGAAGTCTTGTTTGTGTGGATAAAAGTACAGCTTGTTTTCATTGTTGTTCAGTAAAAATTAAGAAGTATCACGTGTGGGCCTGAGTTAGCGTTTTAATAAATAGAATCACGTAATTTTAGACAACGCTTTGATCACTTGTCTACTCGATCATACCACGTGAACTTTTGAAGAAAGGCACGTGACTACACACGAAAATAGATAGTGTTTTAGTGAAAGAAAGTACAATCCCTGGGGGGGGGGTACTCCCTATATTGGGATGGTAGGTATGACCGTCGTAGTTTTTAGGGGTTAAAATTGCCATTCCGGTACTTTTTAGAGGTTGTAAAAAGAATTCCGGTGTTAAAACAAGAGACTGGTATTTTTTAGGGTTTAAAAACGCCAAGCTATTGGACTGCTTGCAGTCTCGTGTGTTAGCAAACGTGCGTACTGATAAGAAGTTTTAAAAGACGTCCTTTGGCAAAGGTTCTACTACGCGCGCGCCTTTATTCACTGCATATCACGTTGAGCACAACACGAGGGGACTTAACACCGACCCGCTAGCTACCAAGAGGAAAATGTCAGCTTTCAATTGGTATTTTTAGGGTAATTTTTAAAACCGAGAGGAATTTTTTTGGGTAACATAATTTTTATCCCTTGGTATTTTTTAGGGTGTTTGGGGGGCTTTTTCCGACGGTCACCCCTACCCTTTTGACCCCGAAGTACCGAGGAGTATATATATAGTTTCAATGAGAAACTGAACAGGGGCCGCTTTCATATCTGTTTATATGAAGTGTGTCTGTGCACCTGCCAAAGAAGTATATATGCATGGTCTTAAACGTTCTTTGAGAAACAATAAATTTAGTTGAAAATGTACACGTTCTCCCAAGCTTTGTTTCATTCCTTTATCGTGGCTATTAATCGAAGCAAGAGATCTAGAGAGATCTTATTTGTGTTAATCAAGGTATAGATACAGTTTGTTTGCATCGTTCTTTCGCTAAACGTAAGTTTATTCAGTCTTAAAAGAAATCACGGTTCATGTGGAGGGAATAGCGTTTTGCCGATAAATGGCACAGGAAAAGTTACACAATCATGCATGGTAAAAGATCACTCGCACCATTTTAGATAACGCTTTGATCACGTGTACACTCGATGTTATCCACATTGAATGAAAGCCACGTATAATGCACATGCCAACGAAACCTGAAGCACCTTATTACCTAAAATGCCGGTTTCACTTATTCAATGCACAAGAACACTAACTTCGAGATAAAACGTGGTTTTAAGGGGCTGACCGGTTTTCATTTCTCGAAAATTAACGCGATATTGAAGGAATCATTTTTAGAAAATTTGCGCGATTATAAAAACATTTAATGTTTTGATAAAAACAAAATTGATTGGGAAATAGTATATATATATATTTTTGGGATACAGTATATACTATTTGCATTATGCATAGCTTACTGCTTGCAGTTTGAGCACTCTGGTGACTCCATTATGTGTAACCGTACACCGTGTGCCCAAGTTCACAAGCAGCATGATATAAAACCGTTGTGGTAGTAGCCGCGAGATGAAGAAAACCTCGAGATTTATTTCTAATTCCTTCAAAGGTTATGGTTTTGCAGCAAATTTTTAAAAGATGCAAATATGTTAAAGATGTTAAAATATCCGAAGAACCATAAAAGATTTTGACAAGAAATTTTCAGCAATTTTTCTCATTTAGCAAGGTCTATCCAATGAGATTATTGTTGTTATCATTATTATCATCTTTATTTCTATATGTTGAAATTATTATCAAATTGTTATTATTATTATTATTATTATTGTTGGTATTATTATTATTATTGTTATTACTATTATTATCATTATCATTATTATTACCATTCTTGTTATTATTTTGAGAAGCAGTAGAACAGGTTCTTATAAAACAAACTGAATGTATACAACAAGATTTTCTTCATCCCCATAACAATTGATTTGATAAAATTCCATCATATTCTCCGACATTTCAAGGGAACAAGATAAAAACCCGACACACTATCATTAAACAAGTTATTCTCGCAGTTTTATTGATATTTATTACACTGGTTTACGAAAATAGTTTACATAAAAGGAAGATCAAGAGAAACGGCAACAGAACTTATGCTTAATTGGGCTCCCAGTAATATTTTTTTGACTAGACTAGAAATTACAGTAGTGTTGTGTATTTATATATTTGAAGGAGAGTGATAAAAAGTTGTTACTTAGCTTGAGTTTTGAAAAGTAGATAATTTCAAAGGTTATGAACTATAAGTGGAAACACTAGCTTGAACAGTTCGAATAATTGACACAGATCCTTTCAGCCCGAGTTAAAAGGGTAAATTTTTATTGTACAAAAGACGTTACTTTAAAGTGCCTATGAAGTAAAAAAATTTATTACTTCAGTGGATAGACCATGCTAAATGAGGAAAAACGGTGAAAAAATTTTGCTAAAATCTTTCCTGGTTCTTGAGATATTTACGTTTAAAATTTT
>JAOBAT010131285.1:0-12379 GCA_026413305.1 Hydrozoanthus tunicans | reverse complement strand
AGTTAGTAGAAGACAGACCACAACACCGGGATCACCCTACTCTTTTTCGACAAGTGATGTGGGTTCTTTTGAGTCCCCCGATAGGAGATCGAGAGACTGGGCCTACGGTTTAACGTCCTTATCCGAGAAAAGCATGGGTTACTATTGACTTCATGTTTGTTATTGCTTTTCATAAGAGTATTTTGGGCTTATTGTTCTTGTTATCGTGCTTTCAGTCCCAGTTGTAATGGTAAATTCCACTAGTGTAAAAGAGGTAGTATTTAAAACAAAATTACAATAACCTTAGTAATTGAAAAGGTCAAAGACAAAATATAAAGATATTTGCAAGCTTTCTGAACCTGCCCGTCATCTCGCCTGCTATCCTAACCATTCGTTCTCCTGAGAAGTTGTGACTTTTGCTTATTCCTGGACTATCCACCGCATTTTAGAATCCTTGATCCTCGCCAAAATTCCCCCTAATTTGAATAAACAAGTCCAAGCATTCTCATTATCTCTATTCCCCTCGGGGATAACTTAACAACTGCCAATTGTATATAAACTACGTGTTCTCTTTAGCGCAGTTCATTTACCTGAAGATGACTTTATAAGTCGAAAACGTTTGTTTTTAAACTACCTTTTAACTTTGTATTACCATTTTTTATAATTTGAAATATAAAGAGGTTACATGCTTGACTTGGGAATATACCTTATGCATGATGACGTCACAACAACGTTTTCCTTCTTTAAAACGAGGCTTGGCGGTGATACTTACTTGCTATGTACAGTGTAACGAGCACTCTAGGGAATAAATATGGTAGAACAGACTTAACGACATGTCGAACAGGAAACACAGTTAAAACAGGTCCAAAACTCCCGCGATCTCACATATAGCATTTCACCAAGCCTCACTTTGATGCCCTTGTGATTTCATCGTGCATAAAGGCCATTCAACGGTTTCAGATTTAATATGAATTGCCTCTTTGATCTTCAGCTGGAATTCTGTAGAGGCATATAATCTATATATATTTTCTTGTTACACACGTTTCTCGCGCCACTGAAGATGACACTGGTCTTTTAGCTGCTTTATATATATTTTCTTATAACATTCTTGACTCAAGGAGTCACGCTGTACCTCTTCGAGGTCCGCCATCCGGGACCTACGGTTTAACGACCTTATCCAAGAAGACGCAAAGGTCTTGTTACCGTTTGCAGCATCTTCTCTTTGGTTTACGAACTGGACTAAGCAGGCTGTAATTTGGCAGCTAACGAGAACTTTACATATGTCACAGTTTTAAAAGTTTTGCCTTTGTTTTATTATACAGAAAATGAAGTTGAACGAAATCTCCTGAGGGAGGACTCAGAAGCGCTTCGGCTGCATAACACCGACCTGAATGAACAAGCGGAGCAACTGAGCATGCGCATGACGGTAAGCCCGGCGAATTTGTTTGAGGTTACGTTTGTTGCTAGGAGACAGAGACTTAATCATACAGCAAAGGACAAGAAATACCAGGCGTTGGGACCAGCGCTATAAAAAGAAATACCGCCTCCCTTCTTTCTGACGTAACCGGTGTTTCAATGGTAATGCGAAATGGCGAACGAAGCGAGGAATTATTACGCCTTAATTTTTAAAGTTATCGCGCTTAATCCTCACAAACAGTTCTTCTAAGAATAAATTTGTTAATTTCCTACACAGAACTTCAATATATCCCGCCTCCAGAACCTCGAGCAACATTTCGCAGCTCTCATTCGTGCTCATCGGGTGCAAAGTGTCTTTTACGTGGTTTAACAGACCTATGCATAAATGGCTGCGGAAAAAATAATAATTTGTCTACATTCATGTTAGCCCTACAAGTCCGTTCTCGAGTAAAACTTTCAAAATAATAAGTTACCCAAAACAAGGCTAGTTGGCCTAAAAAGAATAATTTATTTCACTTCCTTTTTTCTGATGCATCGTTTTGTATTACTCCATTTAAAAGCTTAAATTGGTTTTCTAGGTAAATTTAGTTGAAGACATTTACAAGCCTTCCACTTCAGTTTGTCATATTTTGCCCGCTTTTAGCGGGCGTCATCGTACGGCTCTAATTCCGATTGCAACGAGTGTGTTGCTTGGTTGAACATGATATGTGTGACCTAAACAACAGGAAGCACAGGTGCATCGTGGGTACCGAAAGTTTTGATTTTCTTAAATGTGCATATTATTGACTTACGCTGTTTACCTTCTTGTTGCAGAACCTTGTCACAGCCAAGCGGCAGCTGTTAGAGGACAAACGGTCTCTCAGAGCTGAACTAGATAAACTTCATTTCTTTGTTCAGAGTTTTCAAAGATAGTAAATATCGTAGTTAGCTCCCTTTTCTCAAAAGACTTAAACATACTTTTTATCAAGAAAAATTGATCGTTTTCTACATTCAACGTCGTTTAGAGATAGAAATTCTAAGCTTTCGCACATTAAGGCTTCAAATCTTATTTTACTGGTTTATGTAGTCTCCATTTCTGTGGCTTTTAGTAACAAACAAAAGCTTTCTGTTTGGAGGTCTGCATTGAGAGTTGAATTTTAGATGGGTGCGTTTCTTTTGTTTTAACTTAAATAATTTAAAATACTTCTGAGATTTGCTGGACTGCAGATAAATTTATTTATTAGAAAACGTTTATTGTCAAAGGTAAATTATTTAATATACATGTGGATATTTTTGTCTATAGCCTTGAAGGCAGTCAAGATTCAAGATGCCTAGGGCTCCAAGGTTAATATATTATTAATGAAATCTTTCTAATGCAGGTTGTTGGTGTAATAATAAATGAGTTACCTCTAAAGACGTTTGATGACATTTTGTTATGATTCCTCTCCTTTTTGGCTTAACTGTTTGTCATACGGGGTTTGTGAGTTTATTTCAAGGGAACAACAGAGTCTTTGTAAGAACACTGAGGCTCAAATCGAGTTTCCTTCTTGAACGAAGGGTTTGAAAGGGTCTGCGGATCGGCGGATTTGGCCAAAAATTTAAGTCGGATTGTGGGTTTAACAATATTTTTAGGATCCAATAAATCTGATGGATTCGGATTTTGCCTAAAAACTTGTGCGGATTCAAAGCATAGTTCTAGCCAAGCTACGGATCTCTCAAATGCCGGATCGACGGGTATGGCACCGGCGGATCCAGTAACCCCCTTTCACCCCTCCCCCCTCCCCCTGTGTTATGTTCATTCAAAATTTAAAAGGGACTTCATAACGGAGTGGAACTCGAAGCTGCGAAGAGCCCACGATAGAACAGCACGAACTCGAAGAAATGCATGCACTGCGCACGCTTTATTCGTTCAAGTCTATCACGTATTTAACTCGGACGACCATTTCGGGCCGGTATGAACTCGTACAGTCTTTACCCGATACTGAAACGAACTGCGGTCGTATTTCATTCCGGCGAAAGAACCTGGTTCAGTTCATTCTGGAATAGGAAAAACCCAGTATGAAAACTTTGAAGTATTAAGTAAACCAGTGCAGCGACTTGTTTGGAACCGGCACGAATTGCCGGACGGTATTAAATAAGACTTCGCCTTTGGGTACAAGCCGAGTTTCAAAGGCTTGAGTTCGAATTTCTTAACCCATTCAGCTCTAGATGTGTCAAAAAACTCGATACTAAATTTTTGAACCAAATCCCTCACTATTTGTAAATATAGGTAAAAATAGGTTATGTAAACCGTAAAACTAAACTTAGTATTTTAAAAATTTGCCATGCTTTTTTTGACCGAACTGAAAATTATCTCAAAGGTTTTAAAAAAATATTTACAAATAATTTTTTAATTTTATTTTGTCAGGAAGCACCACTAAAGGAATTTTCGTTGTTGCTTATTGCGTTAAAAAGTTTATTTCATATAACGTCAAAGAGTTATTACAATTTGTGTTAAACAGTTGTTATATTTTGTGTTTTAAAAAATGTTTCTGCATTTTGCGTTTCTGTTACATTTGCGTCAAAAGCTGTTACATTTTGCGGCGTAACACAGTGGAGTATTTGGAAGAATCCATTTGCTCACGAATCTACTTGTTTTTCTGCAAGAGAAGTCTGCCGGTTCACGCACTCGTGTGAATAATGGAAAAGTTGAAACAAAGGCGCCAGAAAAGTAAGTTGCCTTTAGTTTAGGAAAAAAGAATAACAAAAAAGTGAAAATTAATTATTAATAATCAAAATACCCAAAATTGATAATGATTAAAGGGATAAATCATTTTAATTAGGAAGATTGAAAGCTAATTGCGAGCACAACGACAAAAACTCCATTTGCACGATGAAACTGGGGCAATAGTATAAGCGTAAAACGAATGTCAGGAAACTCCCGCCAAAAACAGAAGAGCGCGCGCGCGCGAATGGTGTCGCTCACCCTTTTTCCCGCCAAGCAAGAATTGTCATCGTCTGTATGAACTTGTCCTTTGGGTCAAAAATAATTTATTTGTTATGAAAAGAAGTTAGTTATGAGAAGAAGTTGATTATGAGTGGCGGCCGCCAGACCGAAGAAAGTTGGTTGTACAATAGGAAGAAACTACGACAGAACAGAAAAGGAAAAAAGAAGAGCAAATCAAAGACAAAATTAAACCACATTCATAAACTTCGAAAGGTAAAAGCCGTGCATTCAAAATAGTTTTAGCTAGTGGCCAATAATTACCAATTTGAGTTTAAGTAAGAGGCGAACTCGTCAAGTGCAAATTAAAACAAGGTACGTCGAGAAATAGCCTTTAATTTGTTTACGAGTCACTCAGTTAGACGTTAGCTTCGCCGGCATCTTTGTTTTATATGCCTGCTTTTCGATGATGCTGCTCTAGAATGAGACGTGTCTATACGAGAACTTCTATCTAAATGAAAAACAGATTTAGTAGTTGGGTTAGTGTTTGTTTTGACGTGATACTTGCTTTTAATTACTTACAGTTTTTTGGTGTTAAACCTGTTAGTATGAAATGGGTGCTTTTGAAATTTCTGATTCACTCGGGTTTCGTGACGACTGTGTATAGATTTTTAAATCAATGATGCACTAGCGGACTAGTACACGAGTCCAGGTATTCTACGGCCATTCAGTTTTTTAAAAATAGCCAAATCAAAAATTGAAAACCAAGTTTTGTTTTTTCAAATTGTCTTTTTAATAAAATAATTAATGCAGAAACAAAACAAGCGAGTTTCAATTTAGTTACTCCCGGGTTAAAAAGGTTGGAACGACAAGACATAAAAATTTTCATCACTAAGATTTTAAAATTATCAAAAAAAAACCCCAATCAATTCAAATCTGACATTTTCCCCTGGATAGCTAGCAGGTGGATGTTAAGATCCTTGTGTTGCGCTGAATGCGATTATTTTTCGTATTCTAATGTTTTCTTAGCTATTCTTACTACTATGGAGTGATGCCATCTTTTGATATTTTAGCATCCTGTATAGTTGTAACTGACCACTAGCATTAAAGTTATGTGGCTTCTCGTTCAATGAGTTTCTCATTCCAAACTACAAATTGACTACGTAAAGCGTTGCTTCACAACTTTAGCTTCAGTGACTAAAGCAAATCCAAAATAAACCAAAACTTAAACTGAGAATGTGCTTAGAAGCATGTTGGGCTTGGTAGGGTATGAATTTAAAAGTCTACGCAGAGAAGCGACCAGGGTATTGAAAACCGGCAATGCACCGTTATAAAATCTGCCTTCAGCAAACTTTGACTCGATAAAACTCCAATCGGGGTAAAAAAATTCAGTACATATATATCGGTTTGCACAGAAAGTCGAACTCGGGCCAAACTTCAAAAACCATAGCGGTAGAAAAACGATGTCAACGCTAATAATGTGCCATGCACCAACTGATATTATGCAACTGTCAGGACACTGAAAAGCTTTCAAAGTTTCACTGTGTATAGCTACCCAGTGTCTATCTCACAGAACATGTCTCACACTCTCACTGGACTGAGTTCGGGAAAAACACCTCCTCGATCTCGCTCCTCTATGCTGGAGAAAAGAAACGACGAGTTTGACGAACTCATATATCCAACGTTTCGTACAGCTTTTTCCCAGTAAAGCGAGCTTGCAAACAGCATGCGCAGGAGCCCCCTTCTCATTTTTTGAGTGCTGCTATAAGAGGAGGACATATTAGTGTATCAATAAACATTTTAAATCAATTGCCAACACTTTTGGGGCGACAAAACCCTAGAAAAGCTCATGAAAGAATAAAACATCTTGATTCGGATTCTGACTAATACTGCTTGTACAGTGTTTGTCAACTCAATCACAAGGGTTCTGGTGGAACTTAAACTTGATTGAACTTCCGTAGATTTATTCGACATGTTTTTCAGCCTTTTAATGGTATTTTTTATGTTTAATAAGGATGGAAGCCGTTTAAGTGCAAATCTCGAGCTGTGACGCGGTTTAACCGCGCATTGTTTAGGCTTTGAATAAAAAACGATATGTTCTGTATCGGTTTGTATATAAAATAAACAATCCGCTCGTTCATTTGTGAAGAAAAATCGTACGCGCTCACAAACCGTGAAACAACCTATTCGTGTTCAGTTTATTATAGAGGACGTTTCACTATGGCGCGAAAATATAATGTTTATCTTCGAGTGGAAAAAAGAGATTTCACGATAGAGCGTAGCTCAAGGGTAATTACTGAAAACTTTGTATGTTTGCGCCGTGTTATTGTTTTTTATTCTATAAATATGAGTGTTGTTTGCGCCGAAATGAGTGGGAAAAACAAAAATGACGTCAGCGGTATCTTCCGTAGTGAGGATATGGAAAGTATGTCACTCGTATCCCGGATGTAGTTTCGTACGAAATCTAGGTGTATTCTACAGTAAAACACTCATTCTTATAAAATAGTTTGCTTTACGATTATCCTTTATGTTAGCACCACACAAGACAAGTGTTCAATGCCAAAACTAGTTTATTCCTTTTGGTTATACATCAAACTCTACTACAGTAACATAATATTCATGATTGGTGTCTTATGACATTTCTTTCCTTAACCATTGAAGCGTGTACTTGACCTTGGCGTAAACTCCGAACTTGCCAGGTGACGCACATCCGTAGCCCCAGCTAGTGACGCCATGGAGGTAAAACCTTCCTCCCTCTTCACAAACCATTGGTCCCCCTGAATCACCTTGGCAGGAATCAACACCACCTTGATCAAGTCCAGCACAGATCATGGAGTCATGGATTTTTCCAGGATAAGCTCTGTCACACCTTGCTCTACTAACGGCTGGTACAGACGCCTGCATCAGAGTTGTTGCCAAGGAACCGCCAGACGAAAGAGTTCCCCAACCGCTGATCCAACATCTTTGATTGTCAGATGGCTCACTCACAGCATCAGGGAGGCAAGCAAGGTTCACGTATCTGTTCGGTATTATAGAATATAGGCAGGGTCAAAATGACGTAACAGTAACAAAAGCAGTACGAACAAAGTATCGATCAACACGCTTTTTTGCAGTTATCCGTTTGGAAAAATTGTTACAAAATATTGTTTGTTTCGACAACAGTTCTAATAAAAAATTTATTCATGGATTTAAGAATAAATTTTTTAAAGAACAAACCATGCAGTTTTTGCAAGTTTTTTGCGCCACTTACCACAGTTTAAATGGAGATCTTCCTTAGTTAGAAGACCACAGCTTAAACTACTTCTTTAAAAGTATTTTAAGAAATGTCATTTACTAGCTATCAAAAATGCTCTTCTTCTATGAACGCAGCAAAGCCTTCTCTTGTCAAATAGCACAAGAGTCAAGGTACGGTGGTGGCAATTTAAATAATGCATTTTTCGTTTGTTTATTTCAGTTTTTGCTTAATCCTCTTAGCATGCCGACCCAGTTTTTCTAGAGTCAGCACTGTTCATGATTGAAATGACAGTGTGAATTAAGAGGTTATTACATTGTAACTCTATATCAGGGGCGTGACCAGGATTTCTAGGAGGGGGGGGGGTTCCAAATTGGTATCAAAAAAACAGTTGGTCTAAAATTCTTACATTACGTAAACGCAAATAGATACAACCGTGAAATTCACTGTACTTATTGTAAGCATAGAAAAAAAACGAAGAATTTCAGGAATCGAGAGTCCGTTACACCCTCACTGTTAAAAATGGAGAGGGGGGAGGGGGTTCCGGAACCCCATGAACCCTCCCATGGCTACGCCCCTGTATATAAAACCCGCCATGCCCTATACGTACATTACAAGGAGTTTATCTTAATATTGTCCTTTCTTTAGCCTACCTGTTTAGAGTAGCAGGTCTGTCCAGCTTCAAGAGGGCAATGTCGTGTGCATATCTTTTGGGACTATGGTAGCTTGGGTGCTTCACAAGTTTGACCACCTTAAAGTCTTGCTCAGAACCGACGTCACCCGAGCGTTTATGAGCTCCAAGCCTATAAAACACAAAAGCTTAGCATATACCACCGACGATTCTCAAACCAGCTAGTAGTATTTACACGCTGAAACTTTGCTTAAATTGTTGCACAAAATTCGTTTACGCCATATACATGAAACGCGAATTGTTTCGTGTTACTCAAGTCTAAAACTATTAAATGCAACTAAAAAAAACTAGAATTTTGAAACATGCTTTTGCAACAAAAAACCTGAGCGTGGAGGTCTGTTGTAGACGATTTTATTGTTCAATTTCTGACCAGTCTCGAACATTGGCCTCTACCATGCGAAGATATCTTCGGTATTTTCCTTCGACCAAGTTGTTCGAAAGACAACTAGCCTTTGTCCTGGGTTAATTACCGCGACAATCAATACGTTTTTTTAATAGTTAACCTAAGATTATAGCTGGCCTGGTCTTCAGCTCTTGTAAAATTGCTCCAAAACTTCGCTTCAACCATTTTTTTACTTACACAGATTGTTACACGTTCTATTGCTATAATAACGCAGTACGCTGGCTGTCCGCCATTTTCTGCAAAAGATTCCTCGTGCTTAAAGCCAAAGGTTGCACGCGTGTGAATAGCGACTAAGATAAATAAATAATTACTGTGCGCAAGTTGCTCACAAAAGTTGAAAACAAAAGTTGCATTTTGTAAATTGTCGTTAGTTTTAGCGTGTTTACTGAGATCAAGTCGCCATATACATGTGGAATCGGTGAATTACTTTACAGCCTTGGACCTTTGCCTTGGTTATTTACGGAGATTGAAATAGTAGTTTAAATTCGCAAATGATAGATTTAAAAGGGGGATCATTGAAATATTGAGATATATTATAGCGTGATATAACTGCAAAGTACTTAGTCAACGTCATTTCGAGACAGTGTAATGTTTGTGGTGCTTTTTGTGAGTTGCATTTACTTTTTAAACAAATACTTGCTTATCTGGGTTTTTTTGTCATCTCACCACACTTATAACATAGCTGGAACAATCATATTAGCAATCATCAACCCGATACGAAAGTAAGAAAATGAGCAAAGGGAATTTATTTTAAAAAGGAGTTTTTTTTTTAATTTAAATACAACTTTTATTGATAACAGAGAAAAAAACAATCGACATACAGCAAACTGACCTAAAAGACAATCAAAACGGCAGCAAAGACCCACCTAACATGAATGGAACTTGCGGTTTTGCGTTCAACACAATGTGTTGCTGTTACGACCCACTGTGGGTGCACAAGTGTGCCGCCGCAGTAACAGAACCCAGAGCTTGTTCTGAGCTGAGCCTGCCACGGCCAGTCTCCATGTTTTGCGGCAGTTCCTCCAACAATTCTCGAACTCGGCCGAACGCCACAGGAACCTAAAAGCATGCAAAGCAATCAGCCATGTTTCGTCAAGCTCTTTCGTTCATCGTCAAAAGACCACGAGAATACAATACATGGTATAGTTATAAAAAAGTTGAAAAAAGAAGTTATATGGTTGATGCCGCAGACGAAGACGTATATAACGACAAAGAAAAAAGCAGTGTCAATGATGAACAAAACTCAATGTTAGCCAAGGGTAAAAGCAAGGTTTTATTTCATCAAATGATTATATAAACAAGGTGTTACAAAAGAGGATTCGTGATCTTATCATAAGAAAATAGAACTTACCTGGGGGTGGAGGTGTACCTGTCAACAGAAAATTTACGCATTTATTAGATTAATCTTTTTAAAATCACAATCTAGTTCTACATGAACCAAAACAAGAAATATACGTTTACAACACTCCGGAGCTGAAATTTTTTTAATAAAAGAGAGAGGAAAGACTTCTTCCTTCTTATCAACACAAGCAAATTAAGGTACATGTAATTCCAAAATCTCCATCTAAGGTCTAACTTAGACATGTGACCTTGTGGTGGAGGTGTACCTGTCAACAGAAAATTCACGCATTCAGATTAATCTTTTTAAAATCGCAATCTATTTCTACATGAACCAAAACTAGAAATATACCTTTTTACAACACTCCGGAGCTGAACATTTTTAATAAAGGAGAGAAGAAAGAGTCCTTCCTTCTTATCAATACAAGCAAATTAAGGTACATGTAATTCCAAAATCTCCATCTGAGGTCTAACTTAGACATGTGACCTTTTTGTTTTGTTTTTTTCTTTTAATCAGCTTTGATCTTAAGAAACCCTATGTCTAACCTTGGCTCAACAAAATTGCAAAAAACAAAACCGAAAAAAAAAATTCGCCTCACCTGGTGGTAGGGTTGGTGGAGAAGTTCCTGTGAGTTGAAACAAAAAATAAATATGTCTCTGGATCTGCTACTTTCCGTGAAAAATATAACTTGTTTACATCGAGGAGCAACAAAGTAAAGTAAGTTGGTAAGTAAGTAGTTATAAGTAAGTAAGTTAGTAAGTGAGTGAGTAAGTAAGTAAGTAAGTGAGTAAGTAAGTAAGTAAGTAAGTAAGTAAGTAAGTGAGTAAGTGAGTGAGTGAGTAAGTAAGTAAGTAAGTAAGTAAGTAAGTAGGTAGGTAGTTAAGTAAGTAAGTAAATAAGTAAATAAGTAATTAAGTAAGTAATTAAGTAAAACGAAATAAACAATAGTAAGTAGATTAATAAGTAGTAAACAAGAAATGGTATTAGCAAGTTACGCGATACCATCTACTTACCCCCTCCCCCTCCGTTGCAGCTACCATGCGTAAGTGTGATATCATCAATAGCGATGTCTCCTTGCCAATTGTTTCCTCGAACACCTTCAAAAATGACCTAGCCAAAAAAAAATTGAGGTTTATTTTGGGAAATGGGGAATTACTTTGTTCTTTGTCAGCTTTATTGTATGGACGTTTCAGTTGCTGTATTAACAAACCAACCAGACATTGACCAGTTCCTTTCGCATTTTGATGGAAGGTGGTCGGGTTTGAATGGGGTATCTTTAAGGGTTAGGTAAAACGCCGTCTTTAGTGATGGAAAATTTTTTAATACAAGTGAAGTACAAAATACTCTCTGGCGATTTGCGAAGCTGGTCTAGTTAGACGGCATCGTAAAAGCAAAGCAACTGTCTCTTCTGTTGCAACATCAATTTTTTTGTAGTTCTTTAATCCTGACACAACCTACCGATTTCGCGCCTGAAGCTGTAATTGGTACACTGGCCCCATTCCAGTTGTTTCCTTGTGCACCTGTTTTAGTGAACACCTTATTGCCTCCCACATAAACATTCAAAGTTCCAACGTCTCGGCCAAACATATGGTAGTAAAACTTAAGACAAGCTTTTCCGTTAAATGCCTGGTTTTTTAACTCCATCTTGGCGTTGTCACCTTTGGCACGGGGGGAGGAAGTCTCGATGTATGCGTATTGGCCTTTAAATAAAGAAATAACAACAGCTATCGTTACAAATCCAAAAATCATAAGAGGAAAGATTTGTTTTCTAAACCGTGGCAGAAAAAACAACTCATTGAAAATGGTATTGCAAATCGCATCCTTAGCTCTTATATAATAAGCCCTTTTGATGAAGTAGCTACGGTTAATTATAAAGTATGCACAGTTTCAACAGCGGTTTTCAAGCTGTTCCTAGACAGCGCCATTATTCTTATGGCGTCGAACTCCAAATTTTCCATAGTCAGTTATTAAAGTAAAAGAACAAACTCACAGTTCTTAAGCTAGCACAATTTGAAATTGAATTTTTAGATCCGCAACTTACTACTTAAAAGAAATGAGTTTTGTTGCAAAATGAAACTGAGCGTAAGTCTGACCGCCAGGAACAGACTACTGCGCATGCGTATACTGAAACAAAATTTAAAGTTTCTTCGTTGAGAAAGGCTACGGCTTAGTTTTATCAACTTTAACTTCAAAATTATCTTTCCACTGTTTTAAGTAAATCAAAAATGGTGGTCGTAAGAGGCTTTGGGGATTGTTTTTCACCTCAGATACATAGAGGATATTACATGGCCGCGCGGAGATACGAATTTTATCTTCGACTGTTGAGTGAGCACAGCGAATGAATGAGATATTTTCAACACGAGAAGATAAAATTCGTATCTCCAAGTGGCCATGTAATTTTCTTTTTATCACATACT
>JAOBAT010131274.1:0-12380 GCA_026413305.1 Hydrozoanthus tunicans | reverse complement strand
GGGGGTGAGGCGAGTTACACTAGAACGGCAGCGAGAGGCTATAATCTTTGGCCTTTTGTCTGTAATTAAAAACCTAATTTTGCTTTGAAAACTGCCGTGCGCTCGCACATTATGGTAATACGTCATACAACACCGATTGTGATGTCCCGCGTTGCTAGGATACCGCCGCCGACAAACCAAGTTCACAGATTTTACAAGCGCACTTGTATGGAGAAGTTGGTTCTCTTGCTCAAAAGGATATTCAAAGCTTTAAATTTGAAAGAAAACTGCTACTTTATCTATTGTGAAAAAACCAAAGTGAAGCAAGTTTCCACACAGGTAAGAAAGAAGGGTTAGATTGAGTTCTCGTGAAAGGTGCAAAAGGAATTTACTTCTTTCTTGGTGCTACTTTTTTCGAGTAAAACTGAAAGAGTTGTCAAAAATTTGTGTGACAAAAAACAGAAGTGGTGAACACATAATTCAAGTACTGAGTTGTCATTTTAACTTTGGCTTTTACAAAGAACACCACTTCTTTAAAAAAGACTTAAATGTTTTCTTAAAAAACTACATTTCTCCTGAATGTTGCGGAACGTTTGATGTAATTTCTTTAAGTTTTACTTTTGTTTTCGAAAACTTTGTTATTGCATAAAGAGGGGGAAGAACTTCTCCAAGTTATTAGTACAGGATACCAAAAACCAGTGTTATATATAGTCGTCTGGTTTGCGAGTGGATGTAGATGAAAATTTCTAAAAGTCATTGATTTCTTTAAGATTCATTTTGATTTTGGCAGTAAAGTTTGCCATTTTTCTGGCCGGTGATGAACGGACTAGAAATCTTTTGTTCGACAAAGTTTCATGCACCGCAGAAAAACTCTGAAAACGCTTTTAGAGTAGAGAAAAGGTTAAAGTTTTGATTTAAAAGCTACAGCTAGAACGGGAAAGAAACCGACTCTAAAACATTCTTAGTTTTTCCCCAAAAACTTGCTTTGGTGTACGCACGCTGTTTAATCAACCTTCGTTTTTTAGCTCAATGACATTAAAGAATAAAGTACAGTTTCTTAAAAACTTTTAAAATAAGGACACTGATGAAATCGCCCAAAAGAAATAAGAACAAATTAAGATAAATTTGAGGCTGAATTGAATTTAATTTTATTGTGAATAAGTGATGAGTCCCATTGTCTGTGTACATATTGAATGCAACTTAGTCAATGTCAATATTAGTGACTAACCTTTCGACAACCTGTTTGAAAGTCGTCTTGACTCTGAAAATGACTTGTAAGTGTGGAACCTTTGCGGAAGTCAACTACTTTTAACGTAGTATCAGTCTCTAGCATCGACAACAGTCCTTCTTTGACCGATTTACACCGCGCCGGTCACGGGGCAACTTTTGCCTAAAACTGTTGCATGCAACCGGCGCCTGCAATAAAATTTAGCCGTCATTTACACGCGTACAACTTTTGGCTGGTTGAAGCGAAGAACAGATCAGGGTTTTTTAAGACTTGAATACCCTGAAAGCTACCGAAGATATATATTTGCATGGACACAACAACTTTTGAGGTTCGTCAGAAATTGAAACAAAAACATTTACTACAGACCTCACTACACAGACAATTTTGTTGCGAAAACGCCAAAGTTGCATACAACTTTAAAACATGTTTCAAAATTCTACAACTTTTTTAATTTGCATGCAATGGTATTAGGCAAGCGAGTTGCACGCAACAGTTGTAGCACAGGTAGCCCAAGCTCAAGTTGTGTAGTTTAATCAAATTACTGTAATTTACTATAGAATATATGTGACTTTAATAGATCTCTATTTCTTACCTTGAGTGTTAACAAAGTGTTTTAAAACTCGCTTGATGTCTTCTTGATGTAATTTTTAACCATCTGGCTGAGTTTCAGTGAGTTTTGCTCGGTTTGAGATAGCTTTTCCCCGCCGCCAAACAACCATGGATCGAAATCCAAGATGGCGGCCACTGACGCCGTGCCCTGTAAAAACATCCAACCGCCCGCAAACAGGCGCGCAAGGGGAGGGGAGGGGCAGTCGGTTTTCTCCAGCACTAGCATATGGGGGAGGATAGGGGACTTGTTCAGATGAGTAAAAAGTGTGAAGCACTTGAAAGTTTTTGAAGGTAACATTTTAGATGATTTTGGCAGCTAAACAGTGTATTTTCCATGTTTGTTCACCTACTTCACCAGACAGTAAATATTAAAGAAAATTTAAACCGAAACATGAGGTTTTGTTATGCAAATTAGTATACTGTTATGCAAATCATAACTCATTAGAAATATACACACATTCCTATCATTATCAAAAATACGGTATTCTTGATTACTTTTAGGTAATTCACAGCGTGTGTTAGTAGCGACTGATTCACCGTCGTGTGCTTAAATTAAAGATGGACTCGTGGGCAGTTGATCTACTCTTGACTCTCTTCACAGTTCTTAGTACCACACTCCTAGAGAAACAGTTGGTGCCAGTGGCAAACCTGTTGAAACCTCTACGGTTCAAAAACCTGTTCAGCAGGCTGTTCCGGTATTATCACGTGATAACATGTGAGCGAAAAGCTCCAATCAGGAGGAGAGTTTACTGAGATGGCTCTTTACAAAAACATATCTCGAGCAAGTTAACAAGAATTGGAACAGCCAATACGCAGAGGCGATACGAAACAAGACATTTGTTGTGTATGAGAACGAAATAACCCCTGTAGGGTACCCTGAGGACTTCCTGTCGTTATGCCTAGAGCAACGAAGGGTGGTGAAATGGTCTGAACGTACTCAAGTTCGTTTGTTTAAACGTGATAAGCTGCCACTCTACTCTGGTAAACCAACGTTGGAATGCAAGTCTTCCAAGACATTAAACCTCAGGCCGATTCTTAAGAAACGCTTAAGGCGAAAGAGCATCAAACAAGATAAACCTGTTTTACCTGAGCCTGTCAAACAGGAAATACCGCTCTCTTACAAACGCATCTTTACACAATGCATTAAATCGTTCCTTTGCTGCATAGAAAATAGTAGTACCCAGTCTTACGATCTCAATATGATGGAGAAGGGACTGATACCAAGCCAAGAAGTACGCTCTCAGCTTCAGGGCGAGACGTGGTCGGCTAGAGCAAAAACCTGCTCTCTAACAAACAATGACCGTTTTGTCCTACCAGAGGCAGTTGTATAAAAAAACAAACTTGCGAGAAGCATTTAAAATAGTTTAAAAACTTTAACTTTGAAAGATTTTAAAACAAATTTAGTTTAATTAAAAAATATGTAACAAAAAATAATCCGATAGAATTGTAATGATAGAAATTTTAAAGCTAGAGAAATAAACTATATCATTACATTATCCTATCCGAGGCCACGGCGGCTTCGAAAGAGACTAATCAAACGCCCGTTGTTGAAATAATTGTTAAATAGCAAAGAATGAGGTTATTAATTGTATTTACTCGACTAGCGCGATTTTATTGGTTCAGAAATAGTAGATATGGACAATATTTACCTCCAAAACAGTAGATAGTGAGACCACACAAAAAATGGCGGACGGAAGTACTCGCTTCGCGATAGTTTCGGATCACGATATTGAAAAAGATTGCTTTAAAAACACAGGATATTTACAACAGCCTAAAGAAATTCTGTTTTACGCCACTTTACGACATTTGTAGTGGACAAACTTTCATATATGTTCATTGTATGTTAGGCTGTTCATGTATTTTTGCACGTCAGTCAAGCATATACTAATGACCGTTAATTCATAAATTGAAAATTTTTCCTGCTCACCAGCCAATTGCAGCGCCCGTAACTACATTATATGTTTGGCCATATAATAAACAGCATTTACTGCACTGTAACATTTAATAAAAGAGAGGTTTTTAGAACTGACACGAGCTCTTGGGGTTCAACTACTGGTACCAGCGATTTGCCAGGAATAGTAGTAGACAAAAAGTTTTTTTCTTTCATTTTATGAAGTAATATTGCGAAGGCTTCGATAGCGTTTTTTTGATGATCGACTACATACAAACTGACAAAGAGGCCCAAATACGGTGGGAGGGGGGCGGGGACTGTGTCAGCGGGGTCTCGCAAAATCTGCAGCACGCCCTCAAAATAATTTTGAAAAAGTATTTTGCAAATGCTTTGTCTGTCGATAAACATTTATTGAGTTTATACATACTCTTATATTAAGTTGACTGGACTAGTTTTGCTTGGTTCAGTGCCTTTTGTATATAAAGAATATGAAGCAAGGCTTTCTTAGTTTCTGAAAACTATGTGGCAATGATGATAAAATATAAATGCCACAAACGGAACACACTGCCATCCACAGATATTCACAATTTTTGTGTCAATAATTACGCAAGCTTTAGATTAGATTGTTTTATTCTTGATACACTAATCGGAAAAAAGTTGCTAGGCAAATCTAAAGGAAAAACTGTCTTGTATCATTTAACCTTTCTCAGCGTGATATGTCATTGCTTCGGGTTCAGTTATCTCTTGTTTCAAAGGGCTAGTTTATAGCAGGTATTTCTGGCGGTCACCATAGGTTATTTCTTTGAATTTGCGGCAAACGATATTTCTGCAATTGGCACACTGATTCTAAACACCTGACCACCGCAAGATAATCAAAATTACTCGTTTTTGCAAAAATACGTGATCAGGACCATCAGTTTTTCTTCTCAGTGCGGCTCAATTTACGTTGTATTTGTAACACAACACTCGAAGCTAATTCCTTTACTTGTCCAAATTTTAGTAGTACGTAAACCTCAATTTTTTTATATTATACTGTCTACGCAAATTGTGTTATTGATTTTGCGCTCATTCACTTACAGTTTTAGCGATAGCAGCTTTTTCTGTTTTTAAAAGTCGGTGGCAAACTGACAAACTGAGCCAGTGTTTTGATAATTGAGAGAATCCTCTTCCCCTCTAGGAAATATTTTTGAATCGATCGTTTTTACTTGAGCAAGGAATTTCTTATTAGAGTTCAAAAATTTTATATAGCAAGGGAAATAATGCGGTCTTGGCCTCAATCAAATACAATACAACTTTTTTAGACAACCGGAAGCAGACCATATGTCAGGAGATCTGAGGCGAGCAAAGAGGAAGTGGAGGTGTGTCCTTGTGCCACGCTGTGATTGGTCGATAAGTTGAATAATGCATTATGATTGGCTCATGAATTTTACATCAGTTTCGTAACCCGTGACTTGTCGACCTATGTCACGAGATTCAATCCAGTGGAATTTTACATAATATCTTGGTAGCGAAATCTGGTTTGTTTCTACTGTCGTGCTGAAATACATGCATTTGTGGAGTGAAATCGTAAACAGGGACAAGAATCCGTTTAATTCACTTCAAAAGACCGGATAGTTCTCATCAGAGATGACAAAACTTAAATGTCCGTGTTTGAACGTTTGCATTCATGTGAAGGAGAACTCTCAAAGAGAGACAGACGGAAAAGCATTTGTATCTGAAAGCGCGTCCGAGGGACACTTCTTCTCAAATATTTTATTGGAAGTTGAGCTTGGAGTTGGTGGAATAACAAAGGTATGTCAGAAAATTTCAGTTTTACTATCTCGTTTCAATCCGCAAGGCTTTTGGTTTTTAAAATTATTGATAACGAATTATTCTTAATTTCACAACCTGATATGTTGACTAAACACTGGATTTTCTGTTCGTTAGAAGTACAGATCTGTGCACTTTTTTTGTGGGAGTTTTCCCAAATCGAAAAATGTATTGCATTTTCTGGCTAGTCGGTTGAACAGAATTATAAATATCACAGCGTAGTCACATGAAGGGTAGTTGTAAGCAGTTGAATGTATCATAAAAAAAGCCGTAGAAACGCCAAATTATTACATCATCCAATTCTGTAATTTTATACCTCAGTTTGCTAGGATATGCATTTGGAGGACAGCTTTCAAATTTGATTTAGCAAGCCTCATTGATTGAACAAGGTATGAAGATACATTTTGAAGCTGACGAGATATTTGGCGCTCCGTTCTCAAGGAGATGAACTGCGCATTGGCGATATGTTAACTGCTTGCATCAAATTTACATTTGAAAAGAAAGGCGCGAATTTGACGGACAAAATTGATAACCAGAACTTTTAAGTGCTAAACGGTTTTTACGGTTTCGTTTTTACAAGTCGTTTGTCTTAAACAGTGATGTTTTTTCTCATCAAATTCGTTTATTGATATGTCGTGTTTTTGCATTTTACAAAACCCTGCTTAAACAGGAAGACAGCTACAATAGTTTTAGGTAAAATTGCAGTTTTCCTTTGTTTACATTAAAGAATTTGCAACTTTTATCTATTAATAGGAAGTAAATCCTTTGGTCGAGAGGAAGAGGAATGAAGATTGGGATGTTTTTACTTGCTTAAACTGTGGAGTTGCAACTCACGCCCTACATGCCGTGAAGGGTTATAGTCGAGTTCTTGTCAGTAAGAAAATGAAGGTATGTCATGTACTTAGTAATGTGAAACACGCGAAACGTTTTATTTTCTCCGAGGTGTGTTAAAAAAAGTACAATAGTGGATTAATGCATATTATCAGAAATGTACAACTGTTACCTTCACAAACTGGTTTGACGCACAACCTTAGCAAGAAAATGGACGCCAGACGTTTCAACTCACTCTCACCTCCAATTTTTTCAACGTAAACCTCTTAAGATAGTTTTTTTTTGTTATGTAAGGTTGTTTTTGCCATCTATAAGAGCAAAATTCTTTTGGTTTTAGGTTTTTAAGGTTTCTATGCAGCAACCACGAATCCAAACCAATATCTTTGCATAACCACGTTTGACATCCAGCACGGCTGGAGAACAGGTGCCTCCACTATATAAATAGGGTCGTATTCTAAATTTGGCCACCGATGGCTTTAATACCTAGTTTCCTTACAAGTTTGTACCCACAAATACTAAAGGACCCACAGTTGCTTAACTAGCTCTGTTGTGAAAGCAAATGACATTTTTTTAAAAAAAGAATAGTGACATAGACAGTGTATATTCCAGTTGGTATTGCCAACATTGCTAGAACAAGAGAATGATATCATTTTTGCTAAGGTTAGAAATGGTTTGACAGTTGGTTAAGTGCACAGCAGATAGCCAGATGTTATTTTATTAACTGGGTTTTCATCTCTAAAACTTTGGTTTTTTTAATTTGTACAATAGTTGTTATTATTGATAAAATTAATACAGTTTAACAACAGTTTTCTCATTAAAACAATTCTAAATATATCATAAGTAAATAAATATATTTTTACAGCAAATTCACGCATTCTATTTTACTACAAATTAATGCAGTAAATATATATTTGCAATTTATATAATACGTGTAATTTAATTGGTCTTTGCAGACATCTTTAACTTTGCATATGCAGATGTAATGCAAAAACAATTTATGTGAGTTGATATTGAAACTTAAGTTTGTAAAAATAAAAGCTGATAAATTTTCTAGTGTATTTCCTTGAATAAGCATGTCAAGTGATTGTTGATTATCATTTATTAACTGATCTTTGCTTAGTTCTTCCCTTACTTCTTATTTCTTTGGCAGGATGAAATGGCTGTAGAAAAAGAGAAATTCGGAGTGTATTCTCCAGCATTCAGGATAAATGTGCAGAGGGATAAGCTAACAGATGGCAAAGAAAGTGATGAAGATCTTGACACAGGTAAAAAATGACTGACTAGATATACGTCATTCAGCCACATACAAACTTTTACCAAAACAAAAGTTTACAGGGTTCGTATGGGCTCTGGAAATCCTAGAAAACCCTTGATACCTGTGGAGAAGCCCTGGAAATTTTTCATCAAGCCCTGGAAAATTTCATAGAATCTTCTTGAAAAAACTAGATTTCCTAAATGATGCATTATTTCTCGTTTCAAGTAACAAAGACTTAAAAATTAATTTTCGCCTGTTGTTGTTATATTAAGTTCAATAAATATACATTTTTGTGACATTAATAACTAAAATGTTGTTTAAACAGATGACTTTGAACTGTAATATTTTAATCCTGGGTTTAAAAAGTCTTGGAAAAGCCCTTAAAATAAAAGTATAGCCCTAGAAAACCCCAGATTTTTTAAGTTCTGAAGGTGTACGAACCCTGAATTTAGAATCATTTGTCAAAGTTTATTTGGCTATCAGCTTTTGTTGGATCAGTTGCCTCACAAGACTACTTGATGAAAGAAGAGGTTTGGCAAAACAAAAAAAGAGAAATTTGGGATGGACATAGACCAAAAATAAACAGTGAGCATATGTAATCTATGCAACTATTAGAGTGTTATAACGAGGTGGAGGATTCTATGAGCTACTAATTTGAACACTAATCATTTTTATTTATAAACAAGATCAAAGGTTTATTGCATTTTTGCATTTAGTACAAACCGACAATATATACTACCTTAAATTTAAACCAGTAATCATGATTAAACCAAACTTGTGTACAATTTGTACAAAACTTCTGTCTATTTTTTTTAAAAACACCAGCAGTTTTGCTAAGTACTCCCTGCCTATTGATCAAAAGGCAGTGGTTAGCAATCAGATTGCAGCATTCATAATGTAGTATACAATAGTTTTCTGATACTAATATTGAGTTTTTACACAATAGATCAGCAAGAAGTAAATTTTCCACTTTGTTCAGAGTTGATAAACTGTTTATACTAATAAACAATAAAGTTTACAATTTGGAGTGGTTGGGTCATTCAAACCAAAAGTTGAAAACCTGTGGGTGGCCCTGTGATAAATTTAGACTGAAACTATTTCCTCTTTACAATTCTCATGCTAAGCTCACATGGTAATTTTGTTATTCTTGTAATTATTGAATATATCAGGTGCTGTGCTGTTAAGTCAAGATACCATTTCGAAATCCATCCATGATGTTCAGGAACAGTTGAAAAAATTTCTTAAAGTAGAGGAAGAAGCAATGTTTAAGCGAATTAGGTAATATAATTTACTGTCCATGCAGAGGCTCTATGTTAATTTGAAGCACTAGGCATGACCGGGAAGCTATTAATTAATCTTTATTATTAATCTGTGTTTTAATCTGATGAATTCTTTGTCAAATTGAGTTCAAATATTTTTGAGGCTCTTGTTAGCTTGAAAACTATTTATTTTGATATCAGTTCTAAGGGTAAATTATGCTATGCTCAAGGTTCTGAAAAAGTGATTGTGTTTTCTTCACCGACACTTAAGCCTAGTAGCTTTTTAGTTTAGCTAGGTAATTTCTAATTTCTTAAAACAACAACAGTTATCTTAACTAGAAGAAGATGTCTAGAAAGTTGTATTGCTGTATGTAGCTGTATCTTCAAATTCTCAGATGGTAATAGATTCTGAAGCTGTATTTGCGATTGCATGATTTTTTAACTACTTTGATTCATTTCACCTTTTAAAAATGTTTTAATACTGATTTTGTTTATACTAACCAGAAAAGTACAGATTTTTCAGCCATGATCGAAGTTATTGTGTATTAATAAATAAATGTAACCACTTTATATATTTCTATGAAATTAAGTAAATATTGTATTAATTCTTTACAAAATACTGATTAGAACTGTTTTATCTATTAGGCAATATACAGAAAAGCAAAAAGAACAGTTTGCAGCTTTAAAATCTCAGTCCTTCTCAGACAAGAAAGCAATTTGCAAGTGAGTGAGAGTAAAACTTATTTCATTTTTTAAGTGTAGAGCTATGTGACCTTTAAGTTTTAGCCAGCTTTTCAACATTAATTTAATAACTTCCCCTTAAAGCTTAAGTCATACAAAATAAATATTGGTAATGAAAAAATTGGAACTGGTCAAACATGCAAACTATTGACAGAAAATAAAAAGCAAAATTTTGTAAAATGTTGTGAAGTTCTTCAAAGCTGTTCATATGAAGAGTAGTCACTGGGGCTACAGGGTAGTATTATCCTTTGTGAGTTTATAGATCATAGCTACTCCACAGTGAAATTACAGTAAGATTAACATATAATTCATTTAAGAATTGAAGGGTCTAGTGCAAAAACAACATCAGTGACTTTTGACAACTTCATCAAGAGTCTATCACATTGTTTTTTCATTTTTCTATCTGCGTTTATTAGAAAAGAAATGATTTAGCCACATTATTGACTATTTATCATCTCATGTCCAACATGCATGGTTAGAGTAATAATTGTTAAGTAATTTGCTCGAAAATTATTTTCTAAGGGTGATTAAGAAGATTGAGCAGAATTCATTGGCATCGTCTCTACATGAAGCCATGATGGACAACAGTGACAGAGGAAGCTCAGTTACTACCACCTTGTTACAACAGAACATTGTGCAGTTCATCACTAATGGTTAGTCTTAAAGGCCACTCTGTAAAAAGATCTTATTTGGTTAGGGTGAACTATGTAAGATTATGAGAATTTATAAAAATACATCATTGAGTTTAGTTTTAGTTTAAAATCTTTTTAAAGTGAAAAATTACATAGCTAGGCATGTTTTTAGTATAATTACACACATTTTATACAAAAATTTGAGACCTCAGAACTTTGTTAAAGGCAGGGTTGCCACAGTCCCTGAAAATCCTGGAAAGTCCTGGAACTAGGGGAAAAAATTCCAGGCCCTGGAAAGTCCTTAAATTTGGGTTGTTGTCCTTGAAAATCCTAGAATGGGCAAAAACTTTCTTTCTTTACTTCCAAAATTAACAAGAATATGCTGTTTGTTATAGTATTTGGTGTAAAAATGTTCTTAAACAAATACCACGACTGCAGGAGGCTTGATTTTCTAAAGTGATCTCTCATTGGTTGTTTTTCATTATTAGGATTCAGCCAATCCGCATTCATTTTAGGTGTCACTTATTTGATAGACAAGGTCCTGGATTTGCTTGAAAAGGTCCTGGAAAGTCCTGGAAAAGTCCTTGAATTTTTCATCCAGTAAATAGTGGCAACCCTGTAAAGAACTGTGGCTTATTGCACTTGTTGATTTAAAACATAGATTTCCTAGTTGTAAATCAGTTTCATCCCCTTTGTACATAATTGAAAGGCCTAGTGCTAAAATAATGTAAGTGACTTTGTATGGAAATAGATGAATGTTAAATTATCTCAAGATTTATGACATTTTTGCACTAGAACCGTCAATTAGTAGTCTATAAATTTGTTGTAGACTGGGTTTATTGGTCAGTTTATAATGCTGAAATGTGCTAGTAACTGGGGTGTTATAAATACATTATGGTGCTGCCCTAGTAAAGATACGTTATGATGTTCTTATCATAATAATGACACAGTGAAAGTGACAATAAGTGATAAAAGACCATGCAGATGATTAAAATATCATGTTTAACTGACAACGCAATGGCTGAGCCATTAGCATGGTCGCCCTTTAATGCTAGAGTCACCAGTTCAAGCCCCACTCAGACGAATGAAAAAGACACTTTACCTGACCTTGCTGGAGTTGACTCAGCTTTGCATGAGTACCAGTTCTACTGGGAGCTGGATTAGTGTCCTGTCCTGTCCAGGCGGAGTCGTAGGCTCTCACTTAACACAGTTTACAGAAACCAGAGACAAGCGCCGGCCCTATGAGCCACTTAGGCTTGAGAAAGGCCAGATAATAGCTTTAGATATTTTAATCTGGTTAATCTATAACTGTATTTTTGTTATAAACATTTTCCCCAGATTTAAAGGCCCCACTTCCAGTTAAAAAACCTGTCAGCCAAATACACATCACACAAGTGGCTGCAGAGATACCAAATACAAGAGAAAGTTCTCAGATAACAAGCCCTGATCGCCACAGAAAGAAGGCTTTTGCTAGAAAACCAGCCCAGTTAGTAGACACTGATGCAGACCCAATGTTTAGTCTAGATGGATTTAATGATGACTGCGAGCCATTCTTTGAGTCAGAGGAAGATGATCTTAGTAGTAGTGGTGAGCGTGCATGATATTATATTTTTTACGATTTTTTTTTTATTATCGCAAGTGTCTTTTTTTAGTACTAAATATTTTTGGGAATATTTCTGTTATTACAGTAAATCCCAGCGAGTAAGAACCTAAATTTTAAGAACCTGTTAGCAGGGTTCTCAGTAGAAGCTGGCAACTGGCGGAATTCCGCCGGCTGTTCGGACGAAGGTAGCCGCCTGTAGTGGCTGTAAAATTTCTTTTTGACTTAAAAAAAATGTGCATGTAAAAAAAAGTATCAAAAATGTAGCCGCCTGTTGATACATTTCGGCTGCCTATTGAAATTTCTAATGAGAACCCTGCTGTTAGGCTAAAACCTACCAGTTATGCCCCCTCTAAGTAAGAACCTATTTAGCCTAAATTTTGGACTCAGGTTCTTAAATTCTAAAAATAACTATTTTGTGGAAATCATTGAGGGGTGTTGAGAAACCTGGCTATTTAACAATTATCCCTTGAGCCCGAACGGGATAGAAGCCAATAGCCCATGAGGCCAAATGATGATAGTAGCAATTCAAAGAGGGGTGGGGGG